>CAJHQP010003977.1:0-60395 GCA_905132765.1 Moricandia arvensis | reverse complement strand
ATACCCCCATCGAGCTAGAGAGTTCCTTCAAGCGAAACACCCGTCAACCAACGATTTTATTTTCGGCGCTTGTGGGTCAGCTTGCCGACCACAAGATATCCTTGACGTACGAATCTGTAATCGGGACTATTCTGAAAACATTAGGACGACAGGTGTCCAACTTTAAAAAACACACGATTCCTGGTTAAACCGGGCTTGCAGATTAAGCGCAACACCCCAAGCTATCGCGAAAAATATAAGTGTACGTAATACCATGAAATTTGGAGATAAAAGAAGGTAGGCGTTGGGTAAAAGTAAAGGTAGCAGAACCAAAAAATAAAGAGGAGAGAAACGAAAGCCTGTGCACTTGCTGTTTGACACAAAAGATACCGCAGAGACAAGAAGAGTGCGTTTTACACTCGGAGTGTAAAGTTCATATTAAACTTTATTTCATGGAAAAGGTTAATGGTCTGAAAAATCTTTTGTTACCGCCCACAACAGGTTTGGAGGATAATCGAGGCACCAAGTTTCGTTCTCGTAGTTGAGTGATCTAGGGAACGATTGTATTGCCTTCAAAGGCGCATTGGCTAGGCAAGTTTCAATGTCGATAAAACTCATACAAAAGTAGGTAAGTAAGCTGAAGGAGAACGAAAGCTTCAACTCACTTGTAGTTTATGGCCCAGGAGAGAAGCTTCAACGATAGAACCCCTGTGTACGATAGGTTGACGCCCCTCGTGCTTCCTGACGTACCACTAACCCGGGACCTTGAAACTGATCCTGACGAGGTTACTCAAGCACCACAATCGAAATAAACAGAGGACGAAGATGTTGCCTTGGTTCATGAGTTGCAGAATGGTACAGGTCTGGAACAATGTTGAGTCATTATTGGCAGGAGATGTAGTGTGACGTTGGGTGGAAATGATGTTACACAATTACCGGACGCAGAGGAACATTGAAGACGGAGTACTGCTGAATGAAACAACCATTTCCAACAAGCGGTTATATGAGTAATCGAAGTAAAAAATTAATTTTTCGACAATAATAGAATTATCTGTAAAATAAATCTGATTTTTACCGGTAAAATTTTATCTACTAAAAAGTAGCAGTAAAGGAAGTAAAAAGATTCAGTGGTAAAAGATGAAGTTATCAGATAAAAGCATCAGAAACTGAATGAGTTATGTTTGCAAGTAGCGAAGCTTTATAATTTAACTGAAAAAATTCTTGTCGCGCTAGGTTTTAACTGATTTTTGATTTACTGGTTAAACAGATTGACTTTAGTGCGTAAGAGGGTACATGGTTGTTACAAGGAAATACTAATGATGCACGCCGGAAGAAATGATGGCTGACTATGGAGCAAACGTCCCTGAAATGCGCAAATGCTGAACCATCTTGACCCAACAATGATCATAAGACGCGTTAGAGTTCTTCAGAGGGTCTCTCTGACATCCCTCTTCTACACAGCGCGGGTTGCACCTATAACAGGAGCGGAATGTAGAGTGTCAGAGGAAAAATTAACCCTACACTGGAAACTGGATATTTGTTAGGTACGAGTATTGGATAAAAGTATTAGAGAAAGTATACGTATTGAGCCACTTATATTAATCTGAACTTGAATAAACTATTATCTAGGGGCAAAAAGCAACTGAAATGCGAAGAGATTAAACGTGATAAGGGGAAAGGGAAGTTAATGATGATGTATGAGGAGGTAGAAAGACACATTTTCAAATTGGAGCATTTGCCAAAATTTCCTACTTTGGAGACTTACCAGCAGGCTCAATAATGCCATCAAATTATGAGTAATGATCTTAAAGGTTATAGAAAAAACTGAAAATGTATGTATTAACCGTATAGAAAAATTTTTTAATCCAAAAAAACCATGGTTTTTTCTCAGGTACCGGCTCGGCTACGGCACAACTGTCACTCGCCATTGGGTTTTGACGAACCTGTTGTATGAGGATGATTCTGCGTTCCCTGGATGAGAAACTGAATCAAGATTTTGCGAGGCGGCGGGACTGCTGTAAGGTAAGCAGACAGTTACAGAGAAAAGTCATCTATAGGAAACGCTATGATCAGCAACAACCTAGTCGCACAATGAAGGTTGGTGTTTTGAGTGCAAACCATGTTAAAATTTTAGGATTAAATATTATAAATTGTAAGTCAAAAAATAGTTTTACCACGCGAAAGAATTTAGTTTACGGCGGTAGACTGATAAATCCTAGACCGAACATGACAAATGGATGTTAACGTAAACTAAAATAGTTTAACAGGGAAATCTTTTAATTATCTTGTGCAAACTAGAAATGAGGGATCAATGGAATACGATTTTTTCTGAGTTTTATTATGTACGTGTGGCAGCATGAAACCCACGGGAGAGCTATTGGGGAAGATCGTTGAGAGCAAGGAGAAGCATTCAAACTCCATATGCACCCTAATGCATCAAAAAACAAAAGTTTAGTTCCTCATAAAGAAGTCAGAGCCAAAAAATGGTACTACAATGTAGGGGAGAGGGAGCGCGTGGCATGGAGGCAGTGTATGCGCGAAGCTGGGTCGCGGGTCTGCAAGCTTCAGAGGTGAGGACTTTAGATAACATACACACGTGCTCGTGGCTGATAGGTGGGAGTTCCGACATCATGCAAACACCAAGTTTTGGGAGAATGATAAGCATAGGATATGGTCCTACCCCCCCCCCCCCCCACCCCTCCTGGGTTGGACCCAAGACCAGGAGCATTAGGACATTAATAACGGCAACCGATTCACAACGTCCCCAAATCTCTTACTGGAGGCTGGAGGTCACGGAACTAAAGCAATTAACCAAGGAGTGGTAACGCGGTTGCGTCATACCAAAGCCCCCATCGTATCTGCAAAGTGTGCAGACTTACTAAACCAGGGACTGTGGTGCGTTGGAGACTGCGGACAGCGCCGAAGGTGCGCAGTCGGTTCAATAGTACCTATTCTGCCGGCTTCGGCGCAAGCATTCAAAGGTACCCTTTCATGAGAAAGTAGTGATTATTGATGGGAGCTCACTTAAAGGAAAGTATGCTGGGTGTCTTTGACTGCCGTAGGCGCAAGACGGGAACTACCATATTACCCATTGGGTTTGGTAATAGTGGATGTGAAAAATGATGAGGCTTGGACATGTTTTTCCGAAAACTATCCTTGCTGTAATCCCCGATTCAGAGGAACTCGTATTTGTCTCTGATCGACACAATCTCCATCTACTCCGGGATACGACGGACGTTAGTTATATCATGTTTCTTTAGAACTTGAACAAGATAATTAACCGTCTTCTAAATGATTTACCGGAAAAACAAAGGTTGACTGATACAAATAACGTTTACGAGAAAAATTAAGTTAGAGTTTTTTAAATGTTTGTGTCTATGCTTTTAGGGTGTACCCGATTGTCGCATCACTGCGCCTATCATTCTGCATCTACAACAGAAACGTCAAAGCAATATCAAAAAGAAACACCGTAATCTGTACCTGATAGGAAGAGCTGCAAGGTTATAAGAGTGTGAGGACTGCTATGCTCACTCAAGGAATATCAAGAAGTAATGGACATCGAGCGCAGACTATCTGATCAGTCCGTCTTGAGCCGACTGGCTCAAATGGGCTCACTTGAGGGAGTAGAGGTACAACATCATGATCAAGCTTACTAGCGGCGTCTCTCAATGCCGCCATTGGCGGAAGCACGCGCGTAGTGACTCGATTGTAGCTTCTTTTAGAATACATCAGGACAATGTGATGATGTTGGTTCTCCGGACAGCGTGAGGCCGCAAATGCAAACACAAACCGATGGTAACACCTAGAGTACGGCCAAAATCTTTGGGACGTAATTTCCAATTCTCAAACAGGATAGCAATGTCCGGGATTCATTAATGAGGGAGTATGAAATCCGCGATGACCTGAGGATGTTCAACCGTGTCGATCTGAAGAGAAGAGTTGCTCATTCGCAAGGAAATTGATAAGCTCAGGCCTCCCTTGTGTCCACGCACTGCTTGCATCCCGCGATCCTGCGCGTCATACGCGAGCTCATAAGCGTTGAAGATTAATGGCGCACGAGTAGCAGCGCTGCTTATTGGAAAAAGAGCGTATGAAGGTGTCCATAAATCCATCTCAGTGGGCATAACACATGAGTTAACGCGATTTATAGTAGCAGTGGCAACGGACTGCGTGTGCCTAATCTTCTCCCGTCACAACACACGTCAGGCCTCAGGAAGGCCAAGAGAAGCAGCAGGATACTCTCGCGCCGAGAGAAATAGGGTAAGCGAACCTCCTGACAACCCTAAGCAGAGTAATATGTTGATGCAGTTTCGATTCAATATTTACTTGGTAAGATATATTAACTGACCATTGAATATTATCAGCATCTGTACGTTTCAAGAGGAAGAGACTGCACAGACGATGTGGTGGTGTGATCATAACCGCACCACTATGTAAAATGCCCATAATACGGATAGGAGAAGTCTTCGCGTTGTAAGCAGGAGCATCGATGGTAGCGATGGTCTGCTTTGCGTATGGTCTGATCTGGAGGCGACCTTTTTTGTACGTATGCTCTTAGCGTAAACACAGTTCCGCCAAAGCTCACCCTGGTTGACAAAAATATAGTGTAGATCTGACAATGAGATGAGAATAATGTGCCCTCTAATGGATAATAGTGCCGAACCTGAACTTTGTTCCGCTATCACACCCCTCTAATGAATGTTGGCCAACGCGGTAAACAGTAGAATTTCTAATCGATGATGGTTTATCTGTATGCGGATAACAAATTGTTTATGTGTAGGTTGTTAGCTCTGCGCATTCGAGCGCTAGCTTATATGGTATATGAGCGAGAATCTTTAGCTTAGTATCTGTATACTAGTATATTACCATTTAGTTGTCACGTAACTGCTAATGTTGAATTTAACACGATGAAATCTGTATTATACGATTTGAGGCGCTGAAAAAGTAAGATAGCGTTGCACATCTGCTAAGAAACTGGACATAGCAGAATATGATGAGCAGTAATTGAGGGAAATTAAAGAATGCCTAGAGTAAAACACGAAAAAGTACGCGCCAAGTCAACAAATGTGAAGGGACTGTTTATGAAAATATTCCCCGACCCCGCTAAAATAGTCACAAAGAAGTGGGAGTGACTATTAGGATTGATGTGAGAGCTGATTAAGAGGAGATTGTCGCTCGTGTAAATGTAATTGTAGAAACTTCAAACAGAGCTGCTTAGACGCAGCAGGCGAGGATCCCGCTGGCGGTAAGAACTTGCAGCCTCCAATCCCTTCTTGGCAGTGCGCATTACAACGCTAAAGACACAGATGAGGCCCCATCTGTCAGTAAGCGATGGCTGCTCGTGCGTTTGTACAAATAGCAGAGGAAGAATTTATCAATGTTGGTTGGCGCTTATAATTGATTATTTCTGAAAATACTTAGCATTTAGCGGACATCGATGTGAACGCAGTAAATGTCAGTACGGAGAATCACCTGTGAAGTAACGTTAGGCCTAGGACTGAGGAGGGCCCTTGATCTTGAAAATGTGCGCTGGTGTTCAGTTTGCCAATCTTTGATGATGTAGGGGAGCATGTTGGCTACTGCGACTGAGGTGCCTGTTTTGATCATAGCGTCGTGCTTTAAGCTGATCGTTGCATCGAGAAACTTGTATCTCCACGCTTTATGTCCACGACCATCGGCTACCCAGTGTTTGGCATCAACGTTAGAGAGGGAAATAGATTAGTCTGCCGGAGCCGTTAGCTAAAACCGCGAGATAACGCATCTGTGAACTTAACAATTTTGAACGTAACTGACACCCATCATGACAAACTTTGGGTAGCTGTTCTCATAGCAGTTGGGAGCTCATGTCATAACACTTTGATAGACTTATGCCGGAACTCCTTTCGTGCTCTAGGCATGCCAGGTAAGAGACATATACAGTAGTGTCACGAGTCTGCAGAATATAGCATGTATATATATTAGAGATCTTAATTTATTAAGTGCTTCCCACGTTGCTAGGACAGAGTTTGAGTACATACCAGACTGTGCACTGGTCTGCATTTCCTAAAAGCAATGTCTAAAAACTCGGCCCCAGTCAAAGCGGAAGGACCATCCAAGTAAATCCACCTACAAAATGATTTAATACGGTAACATGTTTTATTAGCGGGTAATAACAATGTGACAGAAGAATAAATATTTCAGTAATTTGTTGTAGTACGCTTACTCGGTTGGTATAATCCTCTGGCTTATTTGGTCGAACAATTTGTGAAGTTCGGGATGTACGCGGAATCCAGGCTTCGACTTGGGGTCTAGCTCATAGTCTTGTAAAGCAGATGGGGGTATTGTTTGTCTTTGGGCTCTTAGTGGGTCCAGAGTGTCTTGATGACTGAGCAGGCGGGAGGAAGGACAACGGTTAGTGGAGCAGGCTGAAAGAACACGCTCTGATGCCTCTAATTGTGTGAGGCCGACAGAAAATGAGGGAGCCTCGATATCCATCAGTGATGATCCCCCCTATGAGAATATTATATCTTAGGCATTCTTAAGTGAAAATAGGCTAACAAGAGAAGTGAAGGAGGCACTACATGTATTGGTTTTATCTACCAGATAACAAATTTATTGCAAGTTAAATGAACCTGTAACCGGTGAACTTATAAAGAATCATAAATTTATTATTTTCATGAAAACCTGAACATCAGCGGTCTCAGTGTCCATTGGAACGCTGGATGGGCGTCTCTGAGTACCTGATTACCGACATTATCATTCGGATCAGCCCACATTAGCGGTGAGTAAGAATCTTATGGTAATTAGTAAATTGTAAAACTAAAGGTTAAGGATTAAAAAGGATGGTACCGTTGGGACATCAAAGATTGTGGTCCTGGATGTTGACTCAGCTTCAGGGTTCGAGGTGATATATTGCCAGGATCCTACGTGAAAAAGGAATTTGTATAGACTGTTAGATCCCATATGGTGAATACACTGACAGTTAATTTTGTGGTCAAAATATTTTTTAACGGTTAAGAAATGGTTTAGCAGATAACCCTCTGTGTTTAGAATATCTGTCCTCTCGTGCTCTGGAGGTGAGTTGGTGATGGGATCTTGCTGAGAGACACGCCGACTACATTTGCCTGCTATGATAGGGTGAATGGTAGGTGTTAAGGGGAAGGAAATGATTAATTAGTTGAAGTTAAAATATCAACAACCTCTTGATTGTGTGATGATGCTTGAAGGTCATCTAAAATGCGCCTGATGGAATGGTTTACTCGAGGTTCAGGATCGTCAACGGCCATCTCTTCAGCGGCTGCTTCAGCAGTCGCTTCCCCATGTCCACTCACCCTAGGGCTTGTTGGGTTTGGCTCAGGGTGTGGTGGAACGTCTGAAATGCTAGGCGTTGAAGATGTTGTCTTTCTCAGGTAGTCGATGATGGCATGGATAACCCCCCTTTTCATTGTGTGGATGTTGTCAACAACAGATCTTGTGAAGTCTTGTCTCCATAGCCTTCATAGTTGATTTCAATTGTTGGTCAACTGCCTTAGCTATGCGAGACTCCATAGAAGGCAAGCTCTTCGTGAAGCTTTGATGAGACGATGTTGGCTACAGGATCAGGAGCACCTTGTCCAGGCGGCGGAGCTCTGATTGCTCACCCATATCCGCGGGAACTTGTTTGTGCTTTGGCTGCTTACCCTTCTGTTTTTGTCGCCCTTAACGTTTGAAGCTCTGATGATGTATACCTCCCTTAAACATATTGTTATCAAATAGGAAGCCCTCATTGATGAGCTCCACCATCCTATCTACGGAGGGATCTTCTTGTTCGTCTGGCCATTGAGAAGTCATGTTGTAAAGACCACTCCTCGTCAGGGTCGCTCAGTATTGATCTAACTGCCACCTACATCAACGTAACAGAATTACCGAATTTGTTTAATGATGGGAACATATTTATCCAATAAGTGCACTACGTATGGTAATAAAGCAACGACTACTGCCAAAATTTTTACTTGCCACCAAGTTAAACACTCCCAAATGAAACTACAATCGAATTTACATGTAAGCAGTTAAACACACTGGAATTCATAGAAAATTTCGGATACTTTAATTGTTTCCCGGTAATGTAATTGTTTACGGATAATAACAGTGTATCAGCGTAAAGCTATTTATTTCCGGGAATCGTGTCTTCTTACGGCAAATTAAATAAATACCTTTAGCAACACTCATTAGGTAGTAGTATCGTACACAAGGAAGAGATAATATGCCATAGCCAAACAAATATAATACGCTTACATATTACTTTAATAGTGGAGAAAGATCGTTAACTCGGTAAAATTATGATTAACAGTAAAAAAATGTTGATATCACTAACCTGGCACTCGGAATTGAGTTCTCTAGCATTGCGCGGGTTAACAATAAATTTGTCGGACGTTGGCACTTCCTCCGCGTCACCTTCCTCGCTTACAGGCGGTCTTTCCTCTTCCGCATCCATTTCACCCTCGCTTTCAGACAGATCAACAACAACAGGAGCAGAATGAACTACCTCTTCTTTCAACTCAGGAACAGCGGCGATAAGGACCAGTTGAATGGCTTCAACATATCCCCTCAGCGCAAAGGAATCTTGGGCTAGTGAGAGGGGATCCTTCTTGAGTAGATGATTCGCAAGATTTTGAAAGGAAGTCCTTCCCCAAGGGAGAGCGAGGAACTTCATCAAGTTCTCTTATCATCTCAACGTGCTCCGGGATAATCTTCGATTGTGCGATGTTGGGACTAAAATTGATGCGGTTATTGCTAAGACGCGATTTTGAGACGAGTATCCTTATCCCTAACCTTCCTTGTTTTCAGCATATCAATCACCAGTATCGACACTACATGACTTGAGTGAACCAAACAAGTCATTCCAATATAGCTTCTCGTGTAAAGGATTCTTCCTTTTCCTAACGCTTTGATTGTGGAACCCTCTCACAGTTGAGGCCGGTGACAATCGCAAACTCTCTAAGAGATATCCTAAATTGGGTTACCAGCAAAACAATCCAAATTTCGTACAGCTTGCCGGTCTTCAACATACGAACACAAACGAAGTGACAAAAACGCGCCAGAGAAAGGAGGATTATCATCGACCGAGAGGGACCTTCGAGAATTGAGTATTCTGGAAAAAGGCAAATTCTTCGTCGTCTAATGCTTCAATTAGTTGCTCTGTTCTTCGATACTTGTGGTAAGAGACGGACTCTGTCGCCGGACGGGTTTCATCACCACATGCAAAAACTCTCTGGGTAGGTTGAGATCAGCCATTGAATGATTTTTTTTTAGAAATCTCGGTTCCGTTTCCGTTTACAAACAATATTGAAAGTAGTGGGATGATGGGAAGTTGAAATGGAGAAGGAGGTTACACTATGGAGTGGTGGGATATATTTTCTTAGTTTTGAAAAACATTGATGATATTCAAATTTGAAAACTTAAAAAGCATGAACGCGAGTTATCTGGAAAACGAATCGATTGACAGGAAATAAATCCCGCATGGGAAGGATCTGACACTGCTAACCGTAGGCGCGTTAGTCTACGCGAGTAGGTAATAAAGGTCCAGAAGGGGCAAAATCGTCCGGCGAAAAGTGACAATCAAATAAGGTTACTTTGCTAATTATAGGTTGCATATAGGGTACTTTACGCAAATATCTCTTTATACAAACCAACCAAAGCTTCTCTTTTTTAAAATAAAAAAAGTAAAACCTTTTTTGGTGGGTTCGTCTTTCTCTTCTCCCGCCACACATACACTCACTTTATTCCCACTTTTATTTATTTTCTCGATTCTCAAAAAGGGACGAGATTTTTGGGAATAACAGCGAATATAAACCACCAAGTCAGACTGATACGGAAGGAGAGACAGTGATTAAACCAGATGACAACAAAAGGGATCTAACCAGACCCATTAATAAAATAAAAACAGTAAATAGAAAAATGACTTTTATTTGGTGTGAAACTCACGCAATCTCTTAAAAGAACCGTAACCAAAGCGTAGGCCTTTTTTTCTTCACCCCTCTTCTTTCCTACATTTTGTATTTATATATTATATTATATTCAATTTTATAATACTTTAAACTGAAATATCATTAGTCTATAACCAATCAAAAAATATTTTTAATAATTATTTGTAAAAGGCTAAATAGAAGAAAAAGAAGTTAAATGCGAAATATTTAATAAGGTCACCAGTTAATTAAGTAGACCTGTGCGGATGTGCCAATAGGTCTATGGTAAAAAGTAAGAACAAAGAAGTATAAAAATGTAAAAGAAAAACATTTTTTAACTAATAAATCTTTGTTACGAATTAGGATCACACTGCTATCGATCAACTGTTGTTAAAACTAGTTAAATGAATTTGGACACTTATACTTGACACCTTTTTAATTTTTTTTTAATACTTGACACCTTTTTAATTTTTTTTTTTAATACTTGACACCTTACTTTCTCGCTATTCCCATTTTCTTGTTTTTTTTAATCATAACTAATTTTTATAAAATTGTTTCCCAATTTTCTTTTAATTATCTAACTAACATTAGTGATGTACCATCTTATGGTCATTTTTGAACTCAAGTGATGATAAAGGAATATTTTTGTTATCTTACAGTTTAGATCGATATAATTTAATACTTATTACATTTTTTAAAAAAAAAATCTGAAAATACTAGTATGAATTACGTTTTTACTATGATCGTTATAGAAATACAGTAGTAAAGTAAACCATCGCCATAAAAAGAGAATTTTACATATATTCTTAGCAATTTGACCTGGAAGAAAGATTTGAATAAAGAAATAGTTGGGTTTTAAAACTATATATGGATGGTTTAATAATAGAAAGATTTTCGATAATTAATCAATTTGAGTTTGAAACAATTACACCACAATAAACATTTATGGTTACACAGATATAAAATTGATCCATATACTGCATTTTTGAAATATTCTATATTAAAAATATGAATATTTGGTTATGTTTATTATGAATAAAACCAAGAACTATTCTGTTGCCTTATTTAAGAACATATTCAACGTTAGGCTTTTGGCATTGAAACATTTGGACAAAACTCCCACATGGAACAGGAAGTTACACAAAAGCCAAACCCTGGTGAGAGTTTAGTCAACCATGAAAGGGTAATTTGGGAATTTTAGTGGAAATGGATTATCACAAGTCATTTCCTTGTCTCCTTATTACTCAACTCTCACATTTTTTTCCTAATCAGCTCATGTGCAAGACAAAAAACCTGACATACCATCTTAATCAGTTTTAAGCTAATCCTTTTTATACTTGATGTTTATTTTTTTGACGATATACAACGTTTCCAATTATTGGTATAAATTTTATTAGATTTTTTATATTTTATAATTCTTTTATTTTCCTATTGTTTGAAAAAAGTTTTGTGGAATGTCAGGTTAAATAAGTTAAATATTTTTAATTTATGTAACTGAATCTAAAACGTAAAATGATAAAATAGAAAAAATCTTTCATTAATTTGCAACAGTTCATTTCATATTTGTGTTCATTTGGTAATGTTTTGTAAAAAAGTTTAACCATCTTTAAAAAATAGATAATCAAACGTTATCTAACTAACTAGTTACTACTATTTTTACAAGATAAGTGGGAGGGTGGCGTGACGCCAAGAACACCGACACTGTTCTTCTATGGATTTTGGGAGCTTAATTTGCGTTTGCGTTTAATATTGCAGACGCAGTGTTTGGTAGATCGCGCGTTTTCGGCCGCGCGGCAATATAGTCCGAGACTGGAGAGTTAGTGAGAGACCGAATCTCTGACTCTTCTGACAGTACTTTCTTCTCTCTATCTGGACGGTAGACAAAACTTGTACAGTTTACAAGTTTAAAGATCTCCTGATAAGGTTTAACCACAACCGTTGAATTTCAAACAAAGCCACAAGCAACGGCCACGATTATTAAAAAAAGATTGTCGACTCTACAAAAGAAAAAGAATAAAACAAATCGTGAATTAAATGTCAAATCGGAGAAAAAAGCAATAGTAGTGGTAAATGATATCTTTTCACAGATATGCGTCTTTCGATTAGGCTCCAGCCCCAAAAATGATTGCTCTGATTTTTTCACTTAATACATTTTATAGGAATAATTTTATTAGTTCGATTTGTCTAAATCATCGAACTATTTAAACGCACTTACTACTATTTTGTAGGAACTTTTTATTTCAGTCTTATCTTAAGATGAAAACGATTTTATGTGTAAACGATTCGGTATAAAATCAAACGTGATAATTGTTTGTGTGCTGAGTGTTTGTGAATACATGCTCCCTTTTGTTGAAAATATCAAATACTTGTTATCTTAGGAGTTAGCATTATCTATTTTACATATATCCGGTTTACTTATGGTTTGGTCGGTGTCATTGATTGCTGGTTTTATGTTGGTTAGTGACACATTAATTGGTTCAATCTGGTGAATAAGCTTTTATCCTGCAGACATTCAAATTGAAGGCCTAAAATAATGTTCATACATCCATCGTAACCATTTATAACAACATAGATACAGCTAACTGTTTCCTTTTGTGTAAAATGACACTGCTAATTGTTGTCTCCTTGATTAATAGTTTGGGAAATTTTTAATTTTACTAGAATTTAATATGGTTTATTAAATTTATTTTAAAATATGACAATTTTCCCAAAATATCATAAATTTGTGATAAAATTACTAAGTTAATCTTTTAAATAATTTATAAATGTTTAATAATTATTTTAAAATCAATAAACTCATGTCTTAAACAAAAATAAATAAATAATAAATTTAAATGTTAATATACTTTTGAAAAATGATAGTCAATTTATGGTACTTTTAGAATCTATATTTCTAGACTATCATTATCAATCAATATAAATCTTCATATTTTTTATTAATATTTAATTAAAAAACTAATTACTGATGAATTTTAATGAGATATTTGATATGAATTTCTTACATATCTAAAATATTATAATTAAATACTTAGATAATAATAAAATTTGTGATGTTGAAAAATTCTTCATATGAATGCCCTAATAAGATTTGTTTCTAATAAATTTGCAGTAAACGAGAAATTTGAACTCACTTATCATATAAAAATGGTATGCTTAAACTTTATTATTATTATTTTGATAAGAATTATAAGAAGAAAAATATTTTAAGATAGATTTAAAAAAAGTTTGTCACCAAAATAGTTTTTAAGAAAGAAATGATTAAAATAGATTTTATTAAAGAGTGTAAATATATATTTATATTATTTGAGTTAACTAATCTAGACTTGAAGTTTAGAGTTATGGGGTAAAGTTTTGGAAGTGAAGTTTAAGATTAAAAAGGTAAAAAATATTAGATTTTCAAAAAAAAAAATAGTTTTTTTCAGGTCTATTTTTTGATAAAAAAATTAAAGGTATATTTTGAGAGATTTTCTGACGTCGAACATTTATACAAATATGAATTATCTTTTCTGAATGAAGAATAGCTTTGAGGACTCATCTATGGATAAGGACTTTTATTCATGGTTAATCTGGTATATATAGAAAGTTCGTAATGATAAATTCTTTAGAGGAATTGATAATGATCCTCTAGAATTAGTAAGATATGTGGAGAACGAATATCCGGTATAATGCAAATGAGATGGTATTTTTACCACAACAAGATTTTTTCTTAGAAGAATCTCGAGTCTTAATCTTGCATAACATATGTATGACTGATGGGTCGTGGACCTTCAACTCGCAATTCAGTGGATGTAGATTGGTTTGGAAGGATTGTCAAGAAAATACTCAATTGTTGAGTAGCGAAAAGAGAAGCAACTTTGCATACAAAGTTAGAGGCTTAAGATAAGCAATGAAATGTATGGTTCAGCATTCGACATGCCAAATCTTTAAGATAGACTGTAAGGACATGATTGCAATGCTAAAGAATTTTCAGGAATGACCAAGTTTTACTATAGAACTGAATGCTATTAAGACAATTCAACTCTTCTTACCGGAATTCATAATCTCTTATATCTCACATGCACATAATGAAATTGATGATTCTTTAGCTACGAATACTAGTTATTTTTCTGTTACTCTGGATGTTTTGTTTTGGTCTAGACAAACCATCTCAAATTTTTAAAATTAAAATAATTTTTTGCCGTAAAAAAAAAAGAATTAAACAACGGAAAAGGTGATGGTCACAAAGTCCTCCACCACAACTCTTAGAAAAGGTGAAAAGCTTCTTTTGTTTTCTCCAAAATCCATCGAGAGGATATGATAAGAATATATAGACTTAAAATAACTAATGTTGACAAAAAAGACTTAAAATAACTAATGTTGACAAAAAAAGACTTAAAATAACTAATATTTTTTGGTTGAAAAGAAAACTAATTATTGTCGTCCAAAGAATAATTAAACTTTAATCAAAAAGAGAAGAATAAGTAACTATGTTTTGAACCTAAAATTACATGCATATGCTGATGGTCCATGAACTCATAAAAGAAAAAGTGGTCCAATTAGTAATTAAAGGCATCAACAATGTATATATAAATATTAGTTTTAAATTATAAGGTTCTTAACTTTACGAAAAATCCAACCGAAAATATTTTAAATGAAATATTTTCGGTTGCGTTTTCCGTAAAAATAAAAACTTTATTATTAAATATATATATATATATATTTAGATACCTAAATTTAGAACTTCCCATTGGGACAGATTTAGACCATTCCATTGAATCCACATCTATACACTGGCAAGATTGATACAGAAAATTGACGTTGAACTTAGCATTAGATTTTTTTTGGTTACAATGTTTCGAGTACAAAAAAATGTATTTACTTGATCGTGGTTAATGGTTGGAAAAAGTTAATCGAAGAGTTTGTACCAAAAACGCAGTGGTTAAATTTCCTAATTACCAAAAACATAAAAGATTTAACCCGTCACATATTCGATTCAAGTTGGCAAAAGTGTATTAAAAATACTAACTAAATTAAAAACTAAGCGTTGCCACTAGGATTGCTATCAAACATATTGACTTTAGTCTGCCTAAGAGTCCTCCACTAGATTGAGCCTTTACATCTTTGATCTTGTTGCAGTACATATCATTTGTATTGAGCTAGCTTCCTTCATGATCAAAAAGAATACAACCTTGAGAATCAAAAGATGTAGTATCTGGACGTTCCTGAGATCTTAATGATACTGATTTAGTAACTTTTAGAGACTGATGATATGCAGAAGTAGAGTTTTCAAGTACAGAGTCAGGATTGATAGAAGATACCAGCAACTGATTTTGTGTATCCGAGATTACCTTTGGTGTAGAGAATTGAGGAACATTACTAATTGGGACTGGAGGGAACCAAGTCATCTTGGTGTTTTGTGACCCAACTGTCTACACTTAGGGCACACTGAAGGCAGCCATGAGTAGATAACAAAGACCATTGATATTGAACCGCTTTCATCTTCGAATGCTATTCTTTGAGGAAATGGTCTGTCCAACTAAACCTCAACTAGAATTTTCCATCAGTATAGGGTCAAGCCGAGGCTTACTAGTGAGCATCAGTGTCGCTATACTGGAAACTATCCAGCTTATACCTTTCTTATAATAAAGCTGATGGGGAATGTCTTTTAGAGTAAGGCATGCCCGTGATTGTCGATATCTCAGGGACAGTGATAATACCATTAGGATCTCAAATAGACACAAACATTTTGCAACCATCCACATGCTATATTTCTCTCTGAACTATCCACTTACGAGTTGGCTCATCCGGAATGTGAAACAAAAAGCCTTATTTCCTATATGGCAAGTGTAAATCCTGCATCTAGTTCCCCATATTCTACTAACAGATTGAATTAACCAATTAAATAGAATTGACCAATTAAAAATTTGTTTTGGTTCTCTAATCCTTCCAGTAATACGTAGTGAGGAATATGTACCTTTAGCATACCAACCTTAAGAAATTAAGGCGAGGTGACCTTACGTAGATTCATCTTAGACTTCTCAATATTTGAAGCCCAAGGATACTCAGGATTAGAATCCAAACATCAAGTGGTACAGTGGCAGTGTATGTGACGGGGCTGTGATGCATTGACTGCCCTATCTATCAACAGGTTGAGGACGCCTAGAAGGAGCACGCCGGTGAATACATACTCACTGAGAAACTCTATTTATTTGGGGTGCTTATTTATTTATTTAGAAAAAAAAATTAAAACGAATCACTCACAGGCCGCCACGTGTCAGTGGGGCCATGAACAATACAAGAATCATTATTTATTTAAACAATTTAAGAGCATCATTATCGCATATATTCATTAAAGGTCTCTTATATATTTTTTCCTTTTTGTCTTAGAAAAAAAAAATTAAAAATGCATCAATCGCGGGTCGCCAAGTGTCGGTTGAAATATTTCGAGACTACAATATTAGGCACGATAACTTCTGATCGGATCGGGATTTACATATTTTTAATTTTATGATAAGTCCAAAATACACAAGGAATAGGAAAAATATAAACGTTATCCAAACAGAAAGTTTGATATTAAATTGTAAACACTTTTACATATTTAAACAAAACCATATTTCTTGTGATAGGAACAAACGAATACGTAGCGTGAAGAATGGTAACTGATGATCAAATCTTGTTAATGTTGTTCATCTTCGGCGTGATCATGGTTATATTCGTTTCATGTGGCGGCGATAGTACTAGTCCTGCCGAGACAATCCACCAGCCTCAACAAGACATTGAAACTGGACAGAGGATAGTCCTAATGTTCAAAGATATGGAACAAGAAGAAGAAGAAGGAGGCGGTAAGCGGTTTTGTTCAATATGTTTGGAAGAGTACGAGGATGATCATCAGATTATGCGTTTAAACAAGTGTGGACATATTTTTCATCGTTTTTGCATTCACGCTTGGCTTGCACTTCACCAGAGCTGTCCAAATTGTCGTCGTTCTGTTGATCTGAATTCTTAGAGTTTATAATCGTTTTAGTAATTTACTAGATCATATGATAAGTTTTGGTACTCACTGAGGAGTAGAATGTCAATATTTTTATACTAATCAAAGTTTTGTTCAAAGGTTTCACGACCGAACTCAAGTTGACTTTGAAACTATGTTTGTTTATTAGGAAATAAATACTATTTTATTGTTGTTCTCCTTTCCACTGTTTCAAGCTTTTTTTTCTATCTTTAGGTCATGATTAAACCTAAAAAATTCATTTAAAGTGAATCAATCGCGAGCCGAAACGTGTCAGTGAGACCTGTAAACAGTGTAAGAAACTCTTAAAAACCGGTTCTTAGTTTATAGTTTTTGTAACCGACTCTTACACTATTCATGGATTCCACGCTTTAAAAAATCCTCTTAAAGACCCCCTTTAATCATGGCCTTATACTATACATTTATGGATAGTGAGACTTCTTAGAATGCGAAGTCACAGGTCCCTCAAAGGATAACATATAACGTAGTTCTGTTTCCGAATCAGTCTCAGCAGCATACGTTCTTCAACTGTAAGGAAGCAAAAGATTCACCTTACAGAAAACCACGAAGGAATGTTAGTTTAGAAAAATATAAGCTTACCATCTAGATGCGCTCGAGCTGCCTGACATGGAAGGATTGTAGAGAAAAACAAAGAAAGTACAAGAACAGAGAGGAGGATGACTGAGCTTGATCGCTCCGTTGCCATTGACTAAAAATGATTAGAAACTTACAAAAATGATTTCTGATTGCAGTTTGAATTTGAAACCATTGTAGGATGATGCTCTTATATAGGCCAAGAACAAATAATTGCAGCAAAGTTGGTCAAGAAGTCTATCAATAAAATAATACAGAGTGTAGACAAGTATATATGACCATTGACTAAGTAAGCCATTCGTTTGGTAATTCATATTCAATCTTGGCCTATCGATATGAATGAAAGACGGCTCAATGTATGTGATGAGGAACTTTAAGTTTCTAGTTAATACGCAAATCTGAAGAAGTTATAAATTTGTTGATCATTCAATCGGTTTGAGACTACTGGTAAAGTGGTAAGTGTTCTTTTGTTCCAAGAATTTGTTTCCATGACTAAGAAATTCTATTGGTACTTGGTTTGATACTTTATAAGTCTACCAGAACATCTGTTAACTTAAGTGGTTAGTCAACCAGGCTTCAGTTTAATCAGTACATAAATCTTTTGTATACAAAATGAAAAACTAGAACATCAAAAACTTGTATTTAGAGATAGGGGTGGGATTGATCAGATTCAGAGACTTAGGTATCCGGATTCGGAGACTTAGGTATCCGGATTCAGATCCTTATCCAGCTGATCCATGTTTTACTATCCTTATCCGGATTCGGAATTCACGGATATGTGGATGTCGTATATCATTCTATAAATTGTAATATCCGACGGATATCCGGATCCAAATTTGGATCCTTGAATTAACAAAAACAATATTAAAATATTTTACAATATTGATAAAAATTTCAACATAAAAGATATATAATATTTTAAATTATTTCTACGTATACTATTACAAATTTGTATAAAATTTATATATACTATTATAAAATAGATATATAGTAAATAAAAACAGTCTTTATATATAGATATTATTCTTTTTGAAAGAATTATTAATAAAAATTACAAATCCGGATATCTAGGTAAGAAAATCATGATTTCCGGATCCGGATTCGGTTTTGACGGATCTAACATTTTATTATCTGGACTGGAATATGTCCTCAGATATCTGGATTTTCAAAGTAGATTTAGATCGAATATAATATCAAATCCGGATCCCGGATAATAATAGCAACCCTATTTAGAGATAGTATTTTATTATTTTTTGCAATGTATGTCAGATATTGATTAAAGTTTTGGTCAAAAGTTGAAGTCAAACTCCATAAAACAGTTGACTTTGTTTATTTTTGACGCCGATATAATTGAAACTCGATTTTGTAAGGGCATTGAGTAAACAGAGCCCTATATTTATTATGTTAGTATGTCATCTCTTATTTATTATCTAACAAATATTATAATTTTTTTAGTTATGTCATATATTATCACTACAATAATTTTTCAAATTTTTAGATAAATAAGTTGGTTCATCTAAATATATTATAATTTTTATTAATCTAACTATTAAATCAATTACTAATGTATAAAAGACTATTATTAAATCTTTCCGTAAATAACAAATATAAAATTACCTAATATGATTAAAATATAGATATAAATTCATAATTTTGAATAATAAAGTTTTGATAACAATATGTGTATCTTCTATCTTTTTATTTTAATTAGTTTTATTAAAATGAATTAAACAATCACATTAATCATTATATATTATATTATGAATTAAAAACAAGTATAATTACTAAAAAAATTTAAAAGTCTCATATTGAAAATTTTGTGATTAATAGTTTAAAATTTTAGTTATAATAAGATACAAATAATCATAAAACCAAATGAGTAGGAAAACTCATTTAATAGATATTCAGACTATAAAATATCACTTACATTAAACTATATACCATATAAAATACATAATTATTTTAGATTTAAATTTTTATTAAATATTTATTAACAACTCAATATTTTAATTTTAAAGTTTGCATTGAAATTTTAAAAATAATTATAAATTACTAGCACTATAAAAAGTCTCACATTTCAAATTTTGTTATCAATAGTTTATTTATTAAATATACAAAATAATAAAACTTTGTGAGTAAGAAAATTCAATTAATTAATAGCCATATTAAAAATATATTACATATCTATGTTAATATCATTTAAATTATATATTATATAAAATAGACAAAAGTTTTTGTTTAGATCTATTTAATATAAAATGATTGTAAATAAATAAGAGTTATTTTGATTTATGTGTTCGTGTTAATTTAATTATATATATAATAATTACTGGTTTTTTAGTTATCAGATATTTACTTATTATTATAATATATAAGAACACAATAATAATATGTAAAAATAATTTGTATATATAATGTTCGTGCAAGAGGCGAATCTTAACCTAGCTGGAAACTAAAATTAAGCGTTTCAAACAAGTGTGGACATGGTTTTCATCGTTTCTGTATATATTCTTGGTCTACACATGATCGGAGCGAGATGTCCAAATTGTTGTTTCGGTTGATTTGATGTAGGTTTTGATCTTTAATTTGACAGATTGTGTTTATATACTATGTGAATACTTGGGTTGGGCTTATATTTTGTCATTAAAAGTGAAGAATTTTCTCATTACAAATAAATAGTTGTGTTACCAATAGTAGAGTTATGTTAGTACGAATGGAGAGTTGTGTCTCTTATTCCTTGTGAACCTTGAAGGAGCTATCCCAACTTATCTAAAAGTCACAGCCTTTAAACATACGTAAACTTGATTATCAACCAACACAATAAAGAGCTGATATTAAAATTAGAATTTTATTATTTTATTAGGACATGGAAGCAGAAACATGGACTACAAAGTACTTTTTTTATGATTCTTCATTACTTGGGCTTTCTGTTTTATGTTTTCTCATGGAGACTGAGAGTGGTGATGAGTCTGAGTGCCGATAGGAGATGCACAACATCTGCAGCACCTTCCTGGTGGCGCTGGCTCGCAACACACACAAGCCGGGCAAATCGGTCGCCTGGGGCCCATAGGAACTGAAATATACATACATCAAACTAATCAATTGGAATTATTTATGATTGTCTATATAGATAGGTTGACGAGTTCAGTACGTGTGGGGGTTGAAGGTATACGAGCAGCGTTGCTTTGTGATAGGGGAAGAAGAAGTAGCATGGAGAAGACGATGACCTTCACTAAGATGGACTTTTCACTGTGAAACGCCATTGATGCTCTGCTTTAGTTTTGGATTATGATATTAGAGGACATATGGTATTGATATGTATTTATATGCGTTTTCCAAGGACGACTCTTCCACTGTCCAATTTAGAATTCAAAGTCTTTTTGTGTGCTGAATGAGAAGTCAAATGTCCTTAAATTACTAGACCGACTCACATGTAGGGTAAGGATAAACTCTAACGCAGCTCTGTGTCTGAACTAGAGGATACTATTGTATTGAATTTCATATAAATTCTAAACAAAAGGTCCAGTAAAATGAGACATTAAAAGGTACAACAGATGTGCAAAAAATGAGACAGTAGAATATAAGCAAATCAAATAAATTTCATAGCATTGCTGTTACATTATCCGTGAAGGATTGCAAAATGGTTAACCGGATGGCCGATGGTCGGGTGGTTGAGTAGCGTTGGGTGATAGGAACAAGCACGCTCGTCATGCGACACTCTCCTTACCGGTTCAATGGGTGATGGATGAATTTGAGATTGACTGATGGGTTCTGGCCGGCTAATTGTATACTCTTTTCGTCTACAAAAATAGATGGTCGATGGAGGGTTGGGTGGATCAATGGAGGCCAAGCTTGCTGGAAGAAATCTTGATATGTAAATTTGCTTTTGGTTGCTTCACACACGCACAAAGACTTCAAAATGGTGTTTTGCAAAGCCAAAAACGTTTATTCTATATTGATCTAGGATAATGATATACGACCGATTGTAGGAGCCTTATATAATTGTCCAATGTGGCTTTCCCTTTCTGGTAACTTGAGGCAAATGAATTTAAACCAGCTACAAAGCAAATGGCTAAATAATGTCTTAAACTAGCAAATAAATTTAAACAGGGTAGTCTTGATTTTGAACTTTTTTTTTTTGAAAGAATGTTAAATTTGATTCAAATAAAAAAAAAACTGTTTTACTATGACTTGTGACTCTGTTTTTAAATGTTTAGACTCTAAATTACAGAAAACTATTCTCTATGATCCGAAATGACGAAGGTTTATCTTGTGGCAAACCACACTTCCATAGCTTTCCCATATCTCGTGTTTCCATTTGTCCGACTTGAAGATATTTGATTCCGAATTTGCTTGTCAATGGCCATTTGAAGTTGAGCTGAAGGAGTACTATGTTCTCCATGTCGCCTACGATTGCACTCTCTCCACAAGTAATGTATAGTTGTCTGAAACACTGAACGAGTGAGGAAAAGGACAGTCTTGTTCCTCGAACCGTCTAGCACAAACCTTAGAATCTGATTCCATTCATTTGAGTAGTTTACAGCCATAAGCTTCAGTGACAAGCCCTTTCATACTGCTGAAGAGTAACTACACTCAAAGAAAATATGATTTCTGGTTTCTATTGGAGCTCTGCAAAGAATGCATGACGTGTCAGCTTGTGTGGACCACTTGCCCATGCGGTCTCCAGTTGCTAGTCTGTTCAGAGCCACCAACCAAGCCATAAGTGAATACTTAGGAGTTGCAGGCGAAAACCAGATGCACCTTGTCCAGTCTAGACGTTGACCCTGCGATCGAATCTGCAGCCAAGTTTGTTTCGTGTTAAAATCTCCCGTAAATATACCGTCAGCACCTTTCCATAGTCTCACATCTGGTTGTACTGAGAGGTCTCTCTGTCTCAGTATCATTAACTCCTTTTCGATTATAATTAGATGCTCCCCTCTGTGTCTTCTGCAGCGATACCTCTGAATTGCATATTCCACAGTTACATGAATGTGTAGCCAAAGATCGATACATCCCCTTAAACCTGTTAAGTTAATTAACTTTCCTAAAGGGCACCATACGTCAAACCAGAAAGAGGTGGATGCGCCGTTATGAATCTCCATCTGTGTGAGATTCTCTGCAATGTGTCTGCTCTTTAGAACCTTCTTTCACATCCATGAACCCATGGTGCTCTTTTCATTCACGTTCCAGAAAGAGCCCTTTCTTATTAAATATTTATGCACCCATCTTGCCCACAATGACTTTGCAGAGAGAATCCTCCATATTAATTTAAGAACATTTACTCTATTCACCTCCACAAGAGACCGAAGTCCCAGACCTCCTTCTTCCTTAGGTTTACACACATCAGACCAAGCCACTTTAGCCTTGTGTGTGTTGAGTGATGGACCTGCCCAGAGAAATGCAGCACATAGTTTGTCGATCTCTTTAATGCATTGACTCGGAAGCCTAAACGCTGACATCCAAAATTTAGCAAGGCTATAAATAACTGAGCTTATGAGCTGCAAACGACCCGCAAAAGAGAGCTGTCTGACTGTCCATGAATTAAATCTTCTCCTTATACGTTCCAGCAATGGAGAGTAGTCATGAGTTGTCATTTTTTTGGACATCAATGGGAGCCAAGTACCTGACTGGAAGCAGGCCTGACTCCAGTGGAAAATGATAGAGAATGTCTGTCTTCTCCTCCTCTGGAACACCCGCGATGTATAAAGTTGATTTTTCCAAGCTGATTTTTAGACCCGAGTAACATGCGAAGTCTGTAAAAACCTTAACAATCCCCTCAATCGAACTCTTTTTTCCATTAGAGAAAACCAGGAGGTCGTCGGCGAAACACAAATGGGCAAGGTTTATATCTTGGCAATATGGATGATAGCCAAACTGCTTCTTTTCTGCAGCCTTGTCGAGCATTTTAGACAAGACCTGCATACACATTACAAAGAGATATGGATATAGAGAACGACCCTGACGAAGACCTCTGTTGCTGTTGAAATAGCCTGCTAATTCTCCATTTATCTGAACCGAGAACGAAGCCAACTCGATGCATTTCTTGATCCATGAAATGGACTTTTTACAATCCAAGATCAAAGTAGTAAAAAGAGTGTCAATTCGATCCTAAGTGATTTCAATGCAATGAGAATACATGTTATGCTTAATCTAAGTGCAACCGAATGTGAATAAGATCAAGTAACAAATTACTAAATGAGTGAACAATTAACTAAACTTGCAAACAATATGATTAAAGAGGACTCATGGGCTTAGGCATTTTATCTCAAGTGACTAAGTTCCAACCTAGGGGTTTCAAGCTTTCAAACAAGAGACTTCCTTAAGTCTAGAACACTAAGATAGACTAGTTCCTTCCCAAGATACTAATCCCTATGCTATTATGAATCAAACATCAACTCCCATTGGCTTGATACACTCAAACGTGCAGGCTAATCAAGTCTAATAACTATCTAGCACTCCCAACATCAAATCCCTTTGGTTGGTTGTGCTAGAGCCTAGATGAGTTGGTTCAGACATTTCATCGAACACCTTCAGGGCGAGAAATGCCTAAGGATCTAGATTAAGATTAGCTAAGTCTAATCTAGCATTAAACGCACTCAAGCAAGAAAACAATAGATCTAATACTAAGAACCCCTAGATCTTCATTTAATCACTCTAAAAAAAATATAACTCTAGAATTAATTAATTAAAATTACCAAATAATACAAGTGATATTAAAATAATAACTTATGGTAACTAAATGTAAAATTACAGAAATAATATATATGTTTTATCAATTTCTTTATTTTTATCAATTATTTATATATAATTAAATAAAATAATTTAACATTTTTTATGAAATAAATTTGATATTTATGTATTCTTATATAAAAGAATTAGACCTGTAGGTAAGAAATTATTAGAAATTTTAAAGGTTTTTAAAGACCACACAAAAACGTTTACAAAAAATCTTCTTGATAAAAATGACTGATTATATTGGTCATATTGGATTTAACAAAAAACACTTTTTTCTTCTGAAAGTTAGAATATATTTTTCATGTGTTAAAATAAAGTATAAAGTAATTATACAATCAATTATCAGAATTAATTATAATATTGTTTTTATATAAGATAATTTTTTTAATGATTAATAATTATGCTTTTGAACTGTTTTAAATCTTACCGATCTGCTTAAAATATACACAAAAATTTCTGTTATCCAAATATTTTGAAGTTAAAAATTAAAATATTAAAATTTCTAATTATTATTCTTTTTTACATCCTCTCTAATTATTATTCTTTTTTACATCCTCTCTAATTATTATTCATAAACTAAAACAATGTAAACATAATATATATTTCTTAATACAATATAACTATCCGCAAAATTGCGGGCAAACACCTATATATACAAATGAGCATACTCAAATATGTAAGAAACAAAGAGTAGGTTAACATTGCATAACATTTTTTCATAGAAATGCTGACTCATTATGCATTTTTTTATAAAATAGTTATAGAAAATATAAAATATTTAATACTTCCAAGTATGATAAACGAAAGATTCCTAATACATTTTGAACAATGGTCCGAATGCACATGAAGCTAAAGTAATAAACGAATAGGTGATTATCTGCGGGCATGCGCAAAGTGAAATTTATATACAAATAATCGTTGAATACTAATTTTGATCGTTTAATCTTTATATCATAAGTCTCCAAACGTATATTCATGGAACGTTAATATAAGTTGATGAGTAGGGTCATGTTTTTTGATATATTTTTTAACTTATTTAATTTACATTAAATTTCAGTGATATCATCTAATTCACCATCTCACTTCGATATAAAGAATTGTATTTTTGAAATGATATGATCAATAACATTTGAGTTCCTATTACATATTATGTATAAAAGTTAATAAACATTTCTTTTACGTATTATGCAATAATAAATTTATTGAATAATTAAAAAACGAGTAAATATTACGTATATAATTAAATTGGAGTTATCACATAAATGAAAATAACCCCCTTTTTTATTTACAATAAATTTTGTTGGTAAAAAAATAAAAAATCATATATTTATTTATATGGTATACAATTAAAATTAAATGAAATTAACATAAATAAATAGTATATTTTAATATAATATTTATTAATTGAGGCTTTGTACTCATATGATTTTATTAATATTTTTATATTTGATGTAAGGAAAATATTATTATTATTAATATGAACATTTATTAATTGAAGCTTCCTTCAATGCAAATTTTGAAATTAACATGTTTATGTATTTTCTATATTATATATATTTTAACTTAAACGATACTGAATATATATATATATATATATATATATATATATATATATTTAATCTGAATATATATTAAATGAGATTTCATATTTATATAAGTTTATGATCATTCTTATTTTGTTATACCAAATAAAGCTAAACCATTGATCACAAAAATTTCAGTGTGGATTTTTAACAGTTTTAGTAATTTATAATCGTTTAAATTTGAAAATATAGCATATAAGAAAAAATCTAATTTTTATTATATGTGTAATGTAATTGTTTAATTTTGTAAGAAGAAAAAATTAAACAAAAATGATGGTAGATACAAAAATTGTTATCAAATATTTATTAAATCAAAATTATTAATTGTCATATATTTGTTAACTATATTAAGTAATTTTGTAGCTTTTATTTAAGCAAAGAATAAAGAAATTTTTGTCACACTACTAATTAATTTGATAGTTAATTTAATGAAAAGTATAAAATATGTTTAGATGGACCGACATATTTTTTCAAAGGATTTTAAAAATCATCATCGTAGTGATGACACGTGACTACCAAAACATGTTGGAATGTTCCAGAATTAATATATAAGAGATTATATTATATGTAATTCTTGTTTCTTTTTGTCAACTATGTAATTCTTGTTTAATTATAGGAAATTTAAGATTTTGTAAGATATTGACATTTATTGAAGAATATTTTTCTTATAAAAACTTACGAAATCTTAATATTTTAGGATTTTTGATATATATATATATATATATATATATATATATATATAGAGAGAGAGAGAGATGTTATGCCAAATTTAATATGATCAATTGTATTTTACTGAAATTTAACATTTAAAATAAAAAATTTAATGGTCTTTTGTGTAAATTACAAATAAACTAAATGTTACTTTTAAAAAATACTTCTGTTTTATTAGAGTAGATATCGTAAACAACATTTTTCATTTACTCTGTAAACGGTGTATATTGAGCCAAAAAAGAAAGGAATCGAGGCAAAATATATTTTTATGGATATCAATATTATGCCTCTCAGTTAACCAAAACTGACTCAATAACTCTAGAATGTTTTCTTTATTTATCACTTTTAGTTATTCAAAACAACTGCCAACAAGGTGAGAAATAAAAAGAAGTCAAGGAAATCAAATAAAAATCAAATTACGGAAATTAGTTTTTTTTTTCATACATAAAATTACAGATTTTTTTCTAAATAAAGTAAAATTAGGATTGGTTCCCTAATAATTTTCTCCCTATTCAATCGAATAGTTTCGAACTTCGTGAAAGACAACTTGGGATTATATTTGACAGAGCAAGATTATGTGCAGCGATCTTCCTTTGTTTCTTTCACGTTTCCTCATATTTCTTATAACCAGGCCTGTTTAATCTAAATGGTCAATATTTACAAAAAATAAAAAGCACAACACCTAATGAAATCTCTCAATGGTTTTTTACTTCCCTTAGTCATAGCTTTTGCCATTCTTCAATCAGTCCAAGCTCAAGATCAGTCAGGTTCTTACTAGGTTTTCGTTAAAACTTATTGCTTTTAGTATATACCCTTTTAAATTTCTGTCTGTTTTGATGATAATATTTTTCATGAACAGGATTTGTCAGCTTGGATTGTGGATTAGTCCCTAAGAGAAGAACCTATACGGAGAAGACAACAAATATAACATACACATCAGACACGGACTATATCGACAGTGGATTAGTCGGGAGGATCAACGATTCATATAAGACACCGTTACAACAACAGACTTGGACCCTAAGAAGCTTCCCTGAAGGTCAGAGAAACTGTTACAACTTCAACCTTAGGGCGAACCGCAAATATTTGATTAGAGCTACCTTTGTGTATGGGAACTATGACGGTCTAAACCAGATCCCAGAGTTTGATCTTCACACTGGTCCTAACAAATGGACTTCTGTTACATTGGATGGAGTAGCCAATGCTTCGATCTACGAGTTGATCCATGTCTTACCACAAGACCGGCTTCAAGTTTGTCTTGTCAAAACGGGGAAAACGACACCGTTTATATCGGCGTTGGAACTTCGTCCGTTGAACAATGAAACTTACGTCACGCAAAGTGGATCGTTGATGTCGTTCGCCAGAATTTACTTTCCACAGAATCCATCTTACCTCAGGTAAATAAAACCGAGGCTTTATGATATATACTATGTACGTGGCATATCTTCAAAACCATCTTTAAAGTTTCATGGTTACAAACCAAGAGAAATTATATTGTGTTAAAGTACTATCATTGTTCCATTATTTTGCTATTTCGTTATTCCAGTGTTGATCTAACGTATCATTCAAAACCGTAACTAAATATAATGTAAACATGAAATCTTGTGTAACATTTTTTGACATACTAAAAATTGTAACATCTTTGTTTCTCTTTCTCTCAGGTATGATGAAGACTTCCATGATCGAATATGGGTTCCATATAGCGAGGATGAAACACTGTCGATAAGTACCAATCTTCGAGTCGATACAAGTAGTAACTCCTACGACGTGCCTCAAAATGTGGCGAATACTGCAATCATTCCTGCAAACCCTAGTGATTCTCTTAGCATATGGTGGGATCTCGGCAACTCCAAAATACAATCATATATATACATGCATTTCTCTGAAATTCAGAATCTTGGATATAAGGAGATCAGAGAATACAACATTACTTACAACGGTGATCAGGTTTGGGAAACTTTCTTTAGACCTGGCAAACTCAACATCACAACAATCATTAGTCCAAGAGCGTTGAGTTCTCCAGATGGGACATTCAATTTCACTTTTACAAGGACCAAAAACTCTACTCTTCCTCCACTTATCAATGCCCTTGAGATTTATACAGTTGTTGAACATTTACTGCTGCCGACATACCAAGATGAAGGTAAATTTTTATTAGTAAATCCATTCTTTTAACCAACATTGTTTTTGCTTTTGTTTTGTCTTAGAGGGGCTATTGATTTTCTCAAAATACTTTCAGATTCCACATGAAATTGTTTTATATCAAATAAATCCTTATAGATTTTCAAATAACTATCATATATGTATCTAAGATTTTGTTTTTTTTCTTTTTTTTTTCTTTTTTAATCCATCACTTGAATTTCTATATCATGAACCGAATAATGACATGTTTTAGGTAGATGTAGTAATCATAAATCGAATAAAAGCACACTTTGACAGGAATTTTAAATATGTTGTTAACACATTCTTTTGTTTAATTTGGATTTTTATCCAATTAGAATAATCTTATAAACCTCCTTTTTTATTTGTAAACTATATACCTTCTTTTCATTTGTAAACTATATACCTCCTTTTTCTTTCAACCGTTACATTAAATTTACATCTCCTCATATGTTTGGTTCTTTTGAATATCAGTTTCTGCTATGTTGAACATTAAGAAAAAATATGGATTGAGTAAAAAGATAAGTTGGCAAGGAGATCCTTGTTCACCTAAAATTTATCGATGGGAAGGTGTGAATTGCCTTCATTTGGACTCAGATCAACCTTTCATCATATCCTTGTATGTCTTTTATTTCATTTGTTTACAATCCATAACTTTTTTTGGTTTTGTTTCATAGTTTGCACTAATTTTAATTCTTTAACACACTAGGAACTTGACAGCAAGCGGACTGAACGGTACCATAACCCCTGATATAGCTAATCTTATACAATTGAGAGAACTGTAAGCATCTGAAACTCTCAAAACACAAATCAACTTAATTATATTAACTTTCCAAAAACGTTGTTGACAGAGATTTATCAAAGAATGATTTATCAGGAGACGTTCCACATTTTCTTGCTTATATGAAGATGCTGACACTCATGTGGGTTTCTGCTATTAAACTCTTGTTTCCTTTTTTTTTTTTTTTTTTTTTTTTTTTGACTAACTCATTTTTATTTTGTTGTGCGACTGATTAATCTTTTTCATTTGCAGAAACTTAAGCGGAAACCCGAAGCTCAATCTCACAATTACAGATTCTCTTCAACAAAGGATAAACAACAAATCTTTAACACTAATGTAAGATGCTTTCACAGCTCTTGTTTCTTCTTCTTGATCATAAAGCATTTTTTTTAGTTTGCCTCCTTACTGTTACTAATCTCCTCTTTGTTTTTTTTTGGGTCATTTCCCGTCCCTTTTAATGATGTAGAATAGATGAAAAACCAGGTAGAAAGATTACTTTGATTGCTATTGTGATATCGATTGCTATCCTTACCATATGTTTCATTGTTGCAAGAAGAAAATATAATCAAGGTATAATTATCGGATCAGGTCTTAAAACACATGTTAAATATAACCTTTTTGGTTATATTTGATTAGTTTCATTTTCTTTGTTACCATTGTACCAGTTTCAAGCAGCGTTAATAGAGAGAAGAGATCATCCAATCAATCAATCGGAACAAAGGAGCGGAGATTCACGTATTCCGACATACTAAAGATGACGAATAACTTTGAGAGAGTTCTTGGTAAAGGAGGCTACGGAAGAGTGTATTATGGAAACTTAAATAATACTCAAGTAGCTGTGAAAATGCTCTTTCATACATCAGCTGCTCAAGATTATAAACATTTCAAAGCCGAGGTAACTTTAAATGAGAAATGGACTTGTGGTTATGTAAGATTATTGTCTCTTGTCATTTAGTTTCTAATCATTCTTATGCTTCTTAGGTTGAACTTCTTTTAAGAGTCCACCATAGACATTTGGTGGGACTTGTGGGTTATTGTGATGATGGTGATAACTTAGCATTGATTTACGAATACATGGCAAATGGAGACTTGAAGGAGAATATGTCAGGTAAAACTTTCACTTAGAGATTCTGATTTGGTAGAATTAATTCATAGTAAAATCAATCAAAATTTGGTACAGGAAACCGCGGTGAGCATGTTCTAACTTGGGAAGAAAGAATGCTAATAGCTATGGAGGCAGCACAAGGTGATGAAACAACATTGTTTTTTGCTCATATTCTGATTTTGATGTTTATAATGCAAAATTGACATAAAATTTAACCATTAACTGTAATAGGATTGGATTATCTACACAATGGAAGTATTCCTCCCATGGTCCATAGAGATGTGAAAACTACTAACATATTATTAAATGAGCTGTTTCAAGCGAAGCTAGCCGATTTTGGGCTCTCTAGATCTTCCCCGGTCGATGGTGAATCTTATGTATCAACAGTAGTTGCAGGAACACCTGGTTACTTAGACCCTGAGTGAGTAACAATAGCAATCAAATAATTATTTTATTCAGTGTAAAATATCATATGTTATATCATCACTACCCTTTTCAGGTACTATATAACAAACTTGCTAAGTGAGAAGAGCGACGTGTACAGCTTTGGGGTAGTGCTATTAGAGATCATCACAAACCAGCCTGTGATCGATACAACCCGCGAGAGATCTCACATTACACAATGGGTTTGCTTCGTTCTCCGGGAAGGAGACATCAAGAATATTATAGACCCAAAACTGATGGGAGATTTTGATACAAATGGGGTGTGGAAAGCTGTGGAGTTGGCGCTCGCCTGTGTAAACCCTTCCTCAAACCGTAGACCGACAATGCCACACATTGTGATGGAGCTAAAAGAATGCCTGGACTCAGAAATTGCTAGGAAACAAGGGAGTCAAGTCAAGTATTCTAAAGATTCTGTTAATTTTAGCTTATCTCCTGGTTCCGAACTCTCTCCCGGACCCAGGTGAATTGGAAGGATTTAATGTTTTTCAACACAATGATGATATGTTGAAATAAACATTGAAATTTAAGTTATCTTTGAAATTGATTTTTTATCTTCTCTGTGCATCGAGCAAGCAGTTTGTTTCAGTAGCACTGTATGTGTAACTTTCGTGTGTTATTTATTGGGTTATTTTTCTTTATTATGTTTCATATTTTCACATGGATCGCTGTGTTAGAATCTGATAAACATTCATTCTAATAGATCATTTGTGTTAGAATCTGATAAACATTCATGCTTTAATTATGTGTGTTTTCCATTTAGTTATGATATGAAATAATGAATTTCTCAAAACAATATGTGATTGGTTTTGTGTTCTTAATATATATACCATTCGTATCATAAAATTACATGCTTAGGGAAAAAATTGTTTCAAAAGATACATGTTTTATCAATTAATAATGATTAATTACAAATTTCAAATAACTGAATTGCATTTATTAGATTTTTATTGGTTTAGAATTATGTGAAAAATAATAATTACAAAAAATTTACGAAAAACTAAAATCAAACCAAGAATCGAACAAGTATCCAAATATCCAAAATATAATTTATTTACTTAAAAAATACTAACCATAGTTTTAATTTTAAAATAACTATATATATATATATATATATATATATATAATTTTCTGTCATTAAAATAGATATAAATATCAGTATAGTTAGAATGGAAAATTATTTAAAATAAACAAATTACCCAAACAATTTTTTGTTTTTGTTTTTCCACTTTTTAACGGTTCTCGGCTTAAAATCCCAACTTTTTTTTAACTCGGTTCAGTTTTTGATTTTGTAAAAATTAGAAAACTGATTGTACCCGATATTATCTGTACCCGATATTACCTGAACCGATTCGATCAGAAAATGTTTGGTTCCTAAACGAGTCCTAAACACCCCAACCCCAATAACCTGAAACTTGAATAACCGAACCCGACCCAAACTGGAAACATGAATGCACAGTGCTACCGCATGTGGTGATGGAGCTAAATGAGTGTTTAGCATTTGAAATCAAAAGGAAAAAAGGTAGTCCACAAAGGTCTACAAAGAATTCTACTGCGTTTAGCCCGTCCGTTGCTTCTGATTTCCTCTTAGAGCGAGATAAATTGAAATTCTTTGACGAATTGTGATTCTGAAGCTATGATATTTTTAATATCGACACTTCTTATTGAAGTATTTAAGATAGCTCCCTCTGTACATAGGAGGAGGTGGTTTTTCCTTAACAAGTGGAGTATTAGCTTGTATTATGTGTAACTTCCTTGGACCACAAGAAACTGATAAGAAATCGACTACTGAAGGCAACTACTTGTCCTTGATAACATCAACGCCAGTGAAAAGACCAGGATGCTCTATTTTGATAGTTGATACTTTCATGCTCAGCCTCTTTGTTCTTGCAAGTTGTGTCGCAATGATCTATTAAGCAATTTCCAAAGTTCCGAGGAAGAGACAGAGGTGACAACGGAAATTTCCAAAAGTGGTCCTTACTCTTCTCGTTACGGCTTTCTAACGGCAGACACGTGGCCACAACCCATTTGGGGGGATATAAGATTGGACTAGGATACAAGTAACAACGTCCTTTGAGAGCCAAAAAAATACATTGACTAGTACAGTGTTATCTCAGTCTTCGCCAGTCTATAGACCAATGGACACAATAAATGATTAGTCTCCTCTGAATCAGTGCACCCACCAAACACAAAAACAAAAAATATAGAAAGAAAAAAAATGAAGTATTTTCATGGCTTTTTGCTGCTCTTGATAACAGCACCTTATGACATTTTTGAATCAGTTCAAGCTCAAGATCAATCAGGTTCTTACTCTATTTTTCTTCTTTTTTTTTTTATTTCTTCATGCTTTTGATGCTTTGCACACTATGAAACCCTTTTGGAATTGAATAACGTTGATCATGAACAGAATTCATAAGTTTGGCATGTGGGCTGGTCCCTAAGGAAAGAGTTATTATGGGGAGGCCGATGAAGATAATATACAAATCAGATGCTAATTACATCGATAGCGGATTGGTCGGGACGAACAATTATGCGTACAAAAACAATTTACAGCAACAGTATTGGACCTTAAGAAGCTTTCCTGAAGGTGGAAGAAACTGTTACAACTTCAACCTCACAGCTAACCGCAAATATCTGATCAAAGCATCCTTTAATTATGGGAACTATGACGGTCTGAATCGACTCCCCGGCTTTGATCTTCACATTGGTCCAAACAAGTGGACCTCTGTTTCATTCCCTGGAGGCAGATATGGTTCAAACCATGAGATTATCCATGTCTTAACACAAAACCGTCTTCAAGTTTGTCTTGTTAAGACAGGTGAAACGACACCGTTCATTAACTCTTTGGAAATTCGTCCGTTACACAATGGAACCTACGTCACGCAAAAAGGATCGTTGGTCTTAATCTCAAGATTTTACTTTTCACCCACACCATCATTCATCAGGTAAAGAATGAGCCAGAAAGGTTATGTATTTGTAGTTGTTGGCTTATTCTTTCTTTTGAGTTAATCAAAAATATATTCCCTCCTTCATTAAGATAGTTTATTTTAGATAAAAAAATATGTTTTACAAAGACAATTTTTTTTGTGTTTTCTATAAAAGAATCGTAAATTTCAAAAGAATAATTAACTTTATTGAGTTAATATTAGTTAAAAATTATTAAAAATTTAAAAATTACAGAAAATAATATATTTATTAGGGAAAATTTCATAAAAATATTCCAACTAAATTTCATTAAGCTTTTTAATACTTAAACTTTTTCGCTACCTAGTTTAATACCCTAAATAATTATTTTTCTCATTCTAATAAACAAATTTTAAAAATATACTCATTTTAATACCCAAACTTTGTTTATTTTACTTATAATATCAATAAATTTCAAATGAAACTTAAAAAATCTTTAAAATTTACAAAGAAATTCTCAAAATTCTAATTTTATTGTATGTTTGAATAATAAAAGTAACTAATTTTTTTCTAATCTTAAAATTTGTAATAAAATTTTCAATTTTTAAATATTCAATTTAGTTTTTGTTTTGAAATAGAAAAAAAATATTTTTTACATTAAAAATTATTTAAAAAAAATTAAATTCTTCCCACTAATTTATTTACCTTATTTCATAAATATTAAAATAAAATTAGAAATTTTTCATATTTTCTCTTAGATTTTAGAGATTTTTTAATTTTTGTTTGAAACTTATTGGTATTTTTAATTAAAATAAATAAAATATGAGTATTATTCTAATGAACAAAATTTGTATATTAATCATCAGGTAAAGATGGACAGACTTTTAAAAATTTGTATATTCTAATGAACAAAATAATTAGCTGGAGTGTTAAACTGGGTAACGAAAAAGTTTGAGTATTAAAAAACTTAATGAAATTGAGTTGGAATATTTTTATGAAATTTTCCAATATTTATTATAATGATTCTGTTTGAATGAAAAATATTTATTTAATAAAGTTAGAGAAAGTGTTTAAGTGTTTGAAGAGAAGAGAGAAAAAAAATTTTCTATTAAGAGGAGAGTTTTTTTTGTATTTTTTATTAAGAGAAAAAAACTTAGTTTTACTAATTATTAAAAATAAAAAATGTTTTATTACTAATTAATATTTCTCTTTGTTTTTGATGATTACATCGAGAAGAGAAAATAGATATTTATAGCATCCAAACTATAAATATCTTTAATATCTTAATCATATTCTAGAGAATTCTACCCAAGTCCATATTGTAGATATTTTCTTAGACACTTTTAGATTTTGGATCAAGTTTTGAGTTTGACCCACACATAATGATTATTTGCCCAAAACTAATCTTGACCCAAAACAAGTTTAACATTTAACAGCCCCTCTTAAACTTGATTTGTTACTCTGAGCAAACTCTGCATCTTGATAAAGTCTTTACGTTTGAGAGGCTTGGTGAAGATATCAGCTACTTGATCATACGTCTTCGCATACTCCAATTACATATCCATCTTGGTGACACATTCTCTAATGTAGTGATAACGAATATCAGTGTGTTTACTTCGATCATGGAAAATTGGATTTTTCGCCAATGTTATTGCTGACTTATTGTCCACAAAGATCATTGTTGGCACTTCTTGTGGTAGACTAATTTCTTTAGCAAGTTCCATAACCATATAGCATGACAATCACATGAAGTAGCCGCTACATACTCAGCTTCACAAGTTAAAAGAGTGACAATTGGTTGCTTCTTCGACATCAATGTGAAAGCGGTTTCTCAAATGAAAAACACGAAGCCACTTGTGCTTTTCCAGTCACCTACATCTTCAACCCAATCGCTATCGCTATATCCAACAAGCTTGTAATTGTCAGAATTAAAGTAATACAAGCCAAAGTATCTTGTACATTTGATATGGCGTAGGATCCTCTTAGCTGCCTTGAAATGAGTTGTTGTTGGATGCTCCATATATCAACTCATAACTCCAACCTCGTGTAGGATATCCAGCATTGAAAATGTTAGATAACGTAAGCTTACAAACAGGCTCTTAAAGTGTTAGATCCACACTCTCTCCTTCTTCTACCTTCGATAATTTGACTGGTGTGCAAACTAGATTTGAGTCATCCATCTTGAACTTCTTAAGCACCTCCTTAGCATAATTTTTTTTGAGTAATGAAGATTCCATTTTTTTCTTGCTTTACTTCAATGCCAAGGTAGTATGACAAATCTAATATCAATCATCTCAAACTTCTTTGTCATCTCCATCTTAAAATCTTTAAACATAATCGGATTGTTGCCGGTGAATATCAAATCATCCACATACAAGCATGCAATCAATATATCATTGTTTTGAGTTTTGATATATAGTGCATGCTCATATGGACACTTGATGAAGTATTTCTTCTTGAAGTATTTATCAATTCTAGTATTTGATGCTTTTGGTGCTTGCTTTAATTCATAAAACGCCTTTTTCAACCTCAAGACTTTGTCTTCTTCTCCTTTGACTATCTATCCTTTTGGTTGTTTAATGTAGACTTCTTTCTTAAGGTCTCCATTTAAGAAGGCTGATTTGACATCCATTTGATGTATATTCCAACTCTTTTGGACTGCCAATGAAACGATTAGCTAACCATTTCTAAGTGAGCAACTAGAGCAAAAACCTCATCATAGTGGATCCCAACTCTTTGACTATAGCCTTTCACCACCAATCTTGCCATATAACTTTCAACTTTTCCTTTAAGGTTCTTCTTTGCCTTGTATACCCATTTCACCAATTGCTTTATGCACATTTAGAAGTGAAGCTAACTCCCATGTACCATACTTCATCCATTGCACTTCTCCATGTCTTTTTTTTCTCTTGAGCTTCTTCAAAATTCATAGGCTCGCAATCCGCAAATAGACAAAGTAGGGTAAGATTGTCTTGATTTTCGCTAACTCCGTAGATGTCTTGTAGACTCTCTAAAATGGGGAGTTCTTTTACTTGAGCTATCATCTCCTTGTGATCTTGGTGTTGGTGAGGTTGATGGTCTAGCTGGTTCTTCTCTCGATTGCTCCAAATTCTCTTCTTCAAAAGACGAAAAGAAGTTGTAGTCTTCATCATTTGATTTCCAATCACATTCTCCTTCTTTTTCAAAGATGACATTCCATCTAATAATTATCTTCTTTGTTTTAGGATTATAGAGTTTGTAGTCTTTGGAGTTAACATCATACCCAATGAAGATGTACTTTTCACTTTTGTCAACTAATTTGCTCCGCTTCTCGTTTGGAACATGAGCGTGAGAAATGCTTCCAAAGACTCTTAGGTGTGATACACCAAGATTCCTTTGACTCCAAAATTCTTGTGGTGTCTTCCCCAAAACACTCTTTGCTGGAGATCGGTTTGCTATATAAACCACACACGCAACCGCTTTCACCCACAACTCCTTTGGTAGCTGCTTCTTACTTTTGAGCATGCTTCTTTCCATCTCAAGGATTGTCCTATTCTTCCTCTCTGCTACTCCATTTTGTTGAGGGGATCTTGGCACCGTCAGTTGTCTTCGAAAGACATTGTCTTCACAATATTTTAGAATTTTTTGGACATAATTATCCTCAGATCTCATGGTCTTGATCACAAGCCCACTTTCCTTCTCAACATGGATTTTAAACTTTTTAAATTTTTCATAACACTTCAGATTTTTCTTTCAAAAAGTAAACCCATGTATTTCAAGAAAAATCATCAACAAAGAGAAGGAAGTAGTTACTCTTGCCAAGTGAACTTGGTTTGATCGGGCCGCTTACATCTGTACGTATGAGTTCTAGTGGCTTTCTTGCGCTTGTCTCTGACTCCTTTCGAAAGCTCATTTTGAATTGGTTTCCACGTAAACACCATTCAGACACTTGATTTGGATGGTTGATGCATGGTAATCCTCTCACCATTTTTTTCTTGGTAAGTAGCTCTAACCCTCCAAATTAAGATGCCCAAACCGAAGATGCCAAAACCAAGAATACTCCTTGTAACACATCTTGAGACATCTTGCAATATCATTTTTAATGTTTAGGACAAACATTATATTCTTTGACATTGGCACCTTCATGATGAGATTGTTTGTATCATCTCTTAAAGAAATGCTATTGTGCTTTAGTCGAATATCATAACCTTTCTCTAAGAATTGTCCTAGACTCAAGATGTTGGTCTTCATGCTTGGAATATAGTAAACATTGGAAATGAATTGATGATCTCCATTCTTTAAGCGGATAAGAATATTTTCTTTGCCTTTGACCTCCATCTTCGATGCATCTCCCAAAACCACATTTGTTTTCACCGATTCATCAAGCTCCACAAACATGCTTCTATTATCACACATGTGATTGCTTGCACCACTATTAAGGTACCATTTATAAACCTCATTTTGGTTCATCACTCTTGCAAGCCATAAATAGCATAACTTCTCCTTTACTCATTTCCTCAATATAGTTAAACTTCTCTTTAACTTTATTGTTGTTTGGAGCTTTGCACTAGGAAGCATAATACCCAAAATTTCTGCAGCTATAGCATTTAATGCTTGACTTATCGTACCTTGATTTTTTATTTCCTCTTACATGACCTCTTGATGAGACATCTCCTCTTTGGTTAGAGTTTTGTTCATATGTTCCCCAACCTTGTCCATTTACTCTACGACCTCGTTCTCGGAAATGAACACCACCACGTCTTGGATTCTTTCGGCCACTTTTTTTTTGTGATCAATTCTCATCTTAAGAACTTGCTCAACAATATCTTCTTCTTCTTCTTCTTTTCTTCATAAGCTTGTAATGATCCAAGAAGTTTCTCCATCGTCATAGTCTCCAAGTCTTTTCTCTCTTCAATCACGGTAACAATGTGCTCGAACATTGAATCCAACTATCTAAGAACTTTCTCCATGATTCTCAGCTCATCCAACTTCTCACCATTTCTTTTAAGTTTATTATTAACCGTCAAGACTCTTGAGAAATAATCTGAGATGAGTTCTCCTTCCTTCATTTGTAACACTTCAAACTCTATTCTTAGAGTTTGAAGGCGTACCTTCTTCACTTCTTTTGCTCCCTTGTAAGAGGTACAAAGCTTCTGCCATGCTTCTTTGGACATATTTGCTCCAGAAACCTTCTCAAAAGTATCTTCATCTAATCCTTGATAGATTAGACAGAGAGCCTTCTTGTCTCTCTTGCTTGAATCTCTTAAACCATCCTTTCGAGTTTGAGATAAACCACCATCATTCTCGGGTTCAATGAAACCTTTCTCTACTATCTCCCACACATCATGTGCATCTAGGATAGCCATCATTCTTAGACTCCAATTGTCATAGTTTCTCTTTGTGAGCACCAGAATTTGAAAGGGAACACCGCTAATTGCCATCACCTTAGATCTGATACCACTTTGTTGGAATGAAATAAATTTATTTAATAAGTTGGAGAAAGTGTTTAAGTGTTTGAATAGAAGAAAGGAAAAAACATTTCTATGAAGAGGAGAGTTTTCTCTTCTTGTTTTATTAAGAGAAGAGACTTCTTCTTACTTAATACTAAAAGGAAGATGTTTTATTACTAGAGAGAATTTCTCTTTGTTTTGGATGATAACAATGAGAAGAGAAGGGAAGTATTTATAGCCTCCAAATACAAATATCTTTAATATTTTAATCATATTCTAGAGAATTCTACCCAAGCTCAAAATTTTATTTTATTCTAATTATTTTATATATTTTATTAGACACCTCTAGATCTTGATCAAGTTTTGGGTTTTACCCACACATAATGATTGTTTTCCTAAAATACTTGTTCAAAAACGCGGCCGGAATGGCCGATTACTCACCGGTAAAGCGTTAGGCGGAGACCCACTGCCACGATTATACCATAATCGCTTCAAAAATCGTTTAAGAAATAATAAACTTAAGATTGTGGCGATTTAGAACTCAAAATTGGTATAGCTATCAAAATTAAGTGAAGAAACAAAGTTTAATCGAAGCAAATCACTAAAAGAATGGTGATTTCTGTTGGAAAACACAAAGAAAAACGGCTGCAAACTAGGTCTGAAGAAAGGAGGGTCTCGGGAAGAAGATAGAAAAACAAAATTATGATTTTACCCTTCTTTGATAAATTAAAATAACACCATTGTTACACGCTTCTCACTTCGAACCCTGGGTATAGATGAGTTTAAGACTTAGCTCACATCAACCATAATACATTCTCTGTCCAACTCAGTATATGCAAATATTAAACATTTTTTTTGTAAAACATATAAATAATGTAAGTAAATACGAAAAATTCCTCACCGTGTACTCCCTGATTTTTTTTCTGATTTTTCAATAAATCGCTAGGCCCTGGTGTACCGTACGCGTAGCGCATTGCAAGTTTCCGAGAATGGCCCACAACTAATCTTGACCCAAAAAGTTTACTTTAAACAAATTTAATGTGTTTTTAATTTGTGAAAACACCATAAAATCTATCTTTGTGGAACGAAAGGAGTATATATATTCGAATTCACATTTCAACCATTATACCTCTGTTTCTCTCTCCTCCAAAGCTTCAAACTTGCATAACCATCGATTTAAATCCAGCCTCGAAGGCATACTCCTCCTCTCTCCCTCACCCTCACCCTCTTGTTTTTTATATGCATCTGCTTCTTTCGTCCGATATGCTTGGACTATGGTGTCCTCTGACTTCTCATTTCCGACGACCAGCTCATGAGGGTTTGCTGCTTGCGGAGTCGTCAGTTTCACCTTTAGATCACCGGAGAGGGCTTCTTCGATTAACGGTGAGTGGTTTTCCAAATAGACTCCTCTCAGATATGTGTAGTACTGTTGTTTAGCTTTGTTTTGATCTTCGGTGTTAGGGGGACGGTGGCACGTGTGATTTGTACGCTTGGTGTCCTGCGAATGATCCTCTTGTTTCCGCCTTCCAAGAGGTTTCAGTATCGTTCTCTGGCGCTTTTCAAGGTTATTTGACCGTCGTGTGTCAGTTGGATCCCCTTGGTGGCGGCGTGTGCAAGTCTGTAGCTTGACGGAGGCGGTGAGTTGTTTATGTCTCCTGTCAATGTTGAGCTTCGTTGCTTCCCCTTTGTCTTCTACGGTCATGGCTCCTCGACTTGCTCTCGTTAGTGATTCTTTGCAAAGTATTACCATCAAGTGTCCGGCGTCCTGTCCTCAACTTGAGGTTTCCATTTGTCTTTGTAAACTTCTGGCTAGGTTATGAGGCGGTTCTCAGAGGCTGAACATGGCGAGGTCTCAGTCTTAGTCTTGCGGTTGATTGGTCCCAAAGACAACATGATATGAAGTTCAACATCCCAGCGTAAGGCTAGCCGTCTTTGGACTGCTATTGTGGTTGTGTTCCTAATCGGTTTCTTTGCAAGTTCCTTTCCAGCTTGTCAGTGCTGCGGCTTTCAGTCAATCATGTTTGTCTAGTCTTGTCTCGTGTTGTAGTGTTGTGGGTTAAGTTTTGTTTCTTGTTTGTGGGTTAGGTTCTAGTTTGTTGTTTGTCTCTTGTTGGTGTGTTGTCTTTTTAGTGTCTCTGGTCTTAAGAGTAGCAATGGGTCAATGGTGAGGAGAAAAAGGAGACTTGATCTTCCACCCCGATTAACCAGTCAGTGATCACGAATGTCGAATCCAAGGTTATGATGAACGGCTTGTCTTTGTTTCCTTCGTTAGAATTGGATCAGGAGTTTACAAAGTAACTCGACTATGTGTTTATTGGTAGTTTAGCAGTGCAGTTTAGGTCGTTTTATACCCATTGTCTACGGTCCGTTGGGATGATAAATGAATATTTAATTTTTGTAAAAAGGAGTTTTAAGTGTTTTGAACCCCCAAGTATTTTTCTACCATATCGAAAACATCCAACTAAAACTTTATATTTTTAAAACCTCAACTATTAAACTGTTAATCCTCAGTTAACAAAGTTGTTTTTTTCTGAACGGAGACCCATTAAATTGAAACACGGTGTTTCATATAACCACATAAATGACATGAGATGTTTGTGGATCCTAAAACCCACACTAAGTATTTGGTAGTGTTTGATTATGAACTAAGATAGAAAAAGGTGGGCAAACGATGTCCTCAGAACACAATGATGTAATCTGATTCCGGTTGACAAAAATGGACTTTGTATTGAATCAATAAGAAGTATACAACAATGTTTCTACACTCGGAGGTGAGATCGATTTAAACAGATTACATACAATAAGCTAAAGAGATCGAGGTCGAGGTTGTAGGTGTAAAGTGTATTGCTAGGGTTTTGCGCGCCCTTTTAGCTCTCCTCCTTCTCTCTTTTATAGTCGCACTCTCCCCTTGATCTTCGTAACCACCCTCCTATTAATTCGGATATGCGGTTAGCCACGAAATCCGAGCTCGATCTATTCGACGAGGCCGACTATTGGGTCCAACAATGTTCACAATCAACAAATGTTTTAGTGATTAAACTCTCAGCTATTTTCAATTTGGATGGAAACCCCCAACTAAAACTTCAGTTTTTAAACCTTCAACTACTAAACCTTTAATGTTTTAATCTCCGTAAACAAAATCATTTTTCTGAATGGGGACTCCTTAAATTGAAACGCAACGTTTCATTCTATCACATAAATGACACGAGATGCTTAAAACCCCCTTTATCAATGGACATGCACAATCACAATTCATATATAAATAAAAAAGAATTAGAGTTCTTCTTCCTTTTCAAGAACCATCGAAGGTGAGAAGTCAAAAAGCTCCATTGTTTATAATTCTAATTATTTCTCTCCTATTCACTTTTTTTGATAAATCTAGATAAATTCGAATGTGAAGTGATGGATAACCTAGGTTACTTAACATATCAAAATTACCATTTTGATAAATAAATGAACTTGAGAGAAATAATCAATATTAGAAACAACCAAGCTTTTTTTGACTTATTTCACCTTCAATGGTTCTTGAAAACAAAGAAAAACCCTATTTTTTTTGATTAGGGGATGAATTGTGATTATTGCTGCGTTCTAACTTAACGGGTCCCCATTAAGAAAAGAAGAATTTGTTTACCAAGGGATAAATGTTTAACGGTTTAATAGTTGAGGGTTTAACATAAAATTCTAGTTGGGGGTTTTTATCTCATTTTAAAATAGTTTGGGGGGGGGGGGAGGAGGGTTTAAATAACTAAAATATTTGTTGATTGTAAGCATCTCGTGTCATTTCTGTGATTATATAAAACGCTCCGTTTCAATTTAACGGATTTTTGTTTAGAAAAGACGACTTTGTTAACGGAGGTTTAACGACATTAACAATTTAGGGCATGACTGGTTTCCCTTCTATCACCCGCAAACGCAGCTTTTGCGGTTGATAGCGGTTGTTGGTGTTTTGTGACAATCATAGAAAATGCTATAAATCGCTTCAAATTGCTATAAACCTCTAAAATCCCAAAATTGGTTCTAGCTAGCGCTCGCGGTTACGGACGGTTGGGGGAAGATAAAAGTTATTTTTTCAAAAACTATATAAATATAAAAATAAAAAACTTCCTTTAAAATTTTAAATTGAAATAATAGAAATACGAAAAATATATCTAATATTTTAATTATTATAAAACTTTGAACAAATATATTTTCTATATTTTTAAAAAAAGTATAATGTTATAAATATAGTTTTTATTTATTATAATAATATGGTTTTTAATATTTTATTATTATATAAAATGTAAATATTGTTAAATTATTATTTAACCACTGTTGCAGTTAGTAGTTAACCATTCATAAGTATCTAGTAAATGCAACAATTTCTAACTGTTTTACTAATCGTCCTAATCTTTTAATAACATTTAAAACCGCAACCACCCGCATCCGCAAACGCCCGCAACCGCAACCGCTGCGGTTACACCAGTCGGGTCCTTAATAGTTGAGAGTTTAAAAACATAAAACTTTAACCGTAGGTTTTTATTCAATTTTAACGAATTTCCGTTAAGAAAAGACGACTTTGTTAACGGAGGTTTAACGACATTAATGATTAATAGTTAAGAGTTTAAAAACTTAAAATTTTAATTGTAGGTTTTTATTCGATTTAAAAATAATTAGGGTTTGTATCTGTTGTTTTCTTCTTCTTTGTGTTGACTTAACAAAAAAGAAAAACGAGCCTCCAACTTTCTCGCCTTTTATAGGTATGATCAGGACATCCACGATCGAACCTGGGTTCCGTACTCATTAGACGAACAAATGGTTTCTATAAGCACGGACATTTTGGTCGTTACAAATAATACCTACGATGTGCCACAACCTGTGGCTAGGACTGCTGCTGTCCCTAGAAATGCTAGTCAGCCTCTGACATTAGATTTGACTCTCGATAATACCACTGCAGAGTCATATATATACATGCATTTCGCTGAAATCCAGAATCTTGAAGCTAATGAGACGAGAGAGTTCAACATTACTTATAACGGTGGCCAATATTGGTTCTCCTATCTTAGGCCTCCAAAGTTCCGCATAATAACTTTATATAATACAGCAGCTGTGACCTCTCGAGATGGTAACTTCCAGTTCACTTTAGCCATGACCGGTAACTCAACTCTTCCTCCTCTTATCAATGCGGTCGAGATTTATCAAGTCTTAGAACTTCCACAGCTTGAGACTGATGAAGATGAAGGTAAAAGTTAAAGCTTGTTCTTTAAACCCATTCTTTTCTTACCAAATTTGTTTATCTGTTTTGAACTTTGTCCGTTTTTTGGAATGATCAGTTTCTGCTATGGTGAACATCAAGAAAATTTATGAGTTGAAGAAAAAGGCTAGCTGGCAAGGAGATCCATGTGCTCCTCAGATTTTACTATGGGAAGGTTTAAAGTGCAGTTATCCAAATGATGACTCACCCATGATCACATCCTTGTATGTTTTGCTTTGTTCATCTCAAACTTCATTCTGTTTAGGGGTTTCCCAAATTCTAACTCATTAGGATACATGAAGGAACTTGAAAGAGAGCAACCTGACTGGTAGCATAATACCTGAATTTGCCAAGCTAAAACAGTTGACAGAGCTGTAAGTACCTAAACCGTCACACCGATCAACTTAAGTACTTTATTATAGTTTATAACTCTGCACAAACGTGTTTTTTGTTGTCTCTATCAATGTACAGAGATTTATCAAAGAATGATTTGTCCGGAGAGATTCCAGCTTTTTTTGCCGCTATGAAGTCCTTGAAACTCATGTGAGCTTCTTATATCAACACCTTTTCTCTGTTTTTTTTTTGTTCAGAAAGTTTGAGCTTTCTTATTTGCAGAAATTTAAGTGGAAATCCGAATCTCAATAGCACAATTCCAGGTTCTCTTCAGCAAAGGTTAAAGACAAATTCGTTAACACTAATGTAAGATATTCAATCTCTGCAAAAATGCTTGCATGTCTCTTTTTTTTTTTTTCTGTTTCTCATAACTTTTAGTGACTATAGTTTGAGTGAAACTCCTATAAAAGAGAGCAAAAAGGTTCCAGTGATTGCTATCGCAGCGCCAGTGGCTGGCTTGTTTGCTCTTGTTGTTATCTTGGCTATATTTTTCGTCGTCAGAAAGAAAAAATCGGAAAGTACTGTAGGTATGGATAAGTCACGTTCTTGAGATTTATAAAATGAAAACATATCTGTTTTTACTATAATTCATTACACTTATCTTGGGTGACATTTACACCTCCTGGACGCCCATCAGTCACTGCCGGGACAGTTACAAGTGAGACACGGCCATCCAATCCAACAATCATAACAAAGGACATCAGGGTTACATATCCCGAGTTGCTAAAGATGACGAATAATTTCCAGAGAGTTGTTGGAAAAGGAGGCTTTGGAACAGTGTATCATGGAATTTTTGCTGATGCTCAAGTTGCTGTGAAAATGCTCTCTCATTCATCTGCTCAAGGTTATAAAGAATTCAAAGCAGAGGTATTTTATCAAGATAAGTCCTTACTGTTACTCCTTGTTTTAAAGTAATGTTAAGTTTCTCTAATCGTGAAATGACCATTTTGTTATCTTTCTTAGGTTGAACTTCTTTCAAGAGTTCATCACAGACATTTGGTGGGACTTGTTGGATATTGTGATGATGGAGATAACTTGGCTCTGATCTATGAATATATGGCAAATGGAGACCTAAGGGAGAACATGTCCGGTACAAAATTTTCTCTAAGAGACTCTGATTTAATTGAACCCATCTCCTGCAACAATTCAAAACATCCAAAGCCCATTACAGGAAAACGTGGAGGCAATGTACTAACCTGGGCAAACAGGATGCAAATAGCTGTAGAGGCAGCACAAGGTGAATGAAACTCTGACTTATTCTCCTTACCTTGGTTTGCTTTTTGACCAGAAAAAAGTTGTTACTGGAGGTTTTTATGATGCCTCAAAGCAATATTGAATTTTGTCTTATTCTTGACAAGTGCTTCTCGATGTTCCTTTTATGATGCCTGATAGCAAGATTGACCGAAACCAAACCATCTGTAACAGGATTGGAGTATCTGCACAATGGATGTAGGCCTCCTATGGTCCATAGAGATGTGAAAACAACCAACATCTTATTGAATGAGCGATATGAAGCAAGATTAGCTGACTTTGGGCTCTCGAGATCTTTCCCAATCGATGGTGAATACCATGTATCAACTGCAGTTGCGGGCACACCTGGTTACCTAGACCCCGAGTGTGTAAACTCAGTCAGTTATCATCATTTATTATTGTTTTGCTGCCCAAATGAGTGATGAAAAAGTTATATACTCTTTCAGGTACCATAGAACAAACTCCCTGAGTGAGAAGAGTGACGTATACAGCTTTGGTGTAGTGCTGTTAGAGATCATCACAAATCAGCCTGTTATAGATAAAACCCGGGAGAGAACTCACATCAATGAATGGGCTGTGTTAAGGCTCACTCAAGGAGACATTAGAAGCATCATCGACCCAAAACTAATGGGGGACTATGACACAAACAGTGTTTGGAAGACTTTAGAGCTGGCTCTGGCTTGTGTGAACCCATCTTCGAACCGGAGACCAACAATGGCACATGTTGTGATGGAGCTAAGCCAGTGTGTGGCCTTGGAAAATGCAAGAAAACAAGGTAGGGAAGAGATGTCCTCGAGAGATATTGGCAACTTTAGTGTCTCTTCTGCTTCTGAATTTATCCCTGGAGCCAGATAAATTTGAGAATTTCCCAATAAATGTTTTGAAAAAGCAATGTACACTCTTATTTCATATTTGGTAAATTTGTCTTTGTAATAATTGTGAGATTTATGTTAGAATGAGAGATTTAGAAGTAGTTTACTGCTGGAGAATGAAGAACATGAAGAACAAGAGTGAGAGAGAGAGAGAGAGAGAGAGAGATTTCGAAATTCAAAGAGAGAGAAGGATAGAAATGATTTCCTTACTCTGTTTGGTTCTCAGGATGCTTACATAAATAGAAAAATAAGTTAACTAGGAAATAAATAAACTAATGAGCCTGAACAAGGCAGAAGGCACGTCCAGCTTAGGTGATAGTGACTGGTCTTTGTGTGGTCCTGACTCTCTCTCCTCTGATCCAAACCTTAACCCCACATGTGACCTCTCTTCTGTCTTGACTCCAACGGATCCTTGCAGTTACTAGAGGCCAGACAGATACTTAAAATAGTCTTCCCAGTCAAGATATCCTCTTGTGTGCCTTGTAAGTCAAGTTGGGTCTTAGGAGTCCAAAGTGTACGGACCAGTTAACTCTTGATCATCCAGAACACTCTTCTTGCGTTGATCTCCTAATTCTTGCCATTTACTTCTTCATGTCAACACTCCCCCTCAAGCTTGACCATGTGGAACAAGTCAAGCTTGGACGCCATGAAGCATTCCCTCATTAAAACCTCAGCTAGGTAAAACCACATGGGAGAAAAACCAAGCCAAGGAAAAAGAGTAGAACACTTCATGGAGGAGAGATCAGTGACATGTGAGGTCTATGAGCCCAAGCTTTGGATGAATGAACTCACAGACCTTAGTACTCGCAGAATTTGTGAAGATATCAGCTAGCTGGTCTTCACTTCTTGTGTAGCAAGGTAAGATGATCTTCTGCTCCACAGCTTGTCTTACCTTGTGACAATCCACCTCAATATGTTTAGTCCTCTCATGAAAGACTGAATTGCTAGCAATGTGTATAGCAGCCTGGTTATCACAATGCATAGTTATTGGTGTTGTGGTCTCAACTCCCAAAAGCAGTCCTTTGATCCAGATTAGCTCACTTGTAAGCTTTCTCATGGCTCTATATTCTGCCTCAGCACTTGAACATGAACCCACCTTTTGCTTCTTGCTCTTCCAAACTACTAAGTTGCCTCCAATAAATGTGCAATAACCAGTAGTTGATCTCCTATCAACCCTATCTCCAGCCCAATCAGCATCACAATAGCCTACTATCTCAGTACTCTTGTTGCAACCCATCCAAACTCCTTTCCCTGGTGCTTCTCTCAAGTACCTCAGAATCCTTTCCACCATGTTCCAATGGTGAATCTTAGGAGCTTGCATATGCTGGCTCACTTGGTTCACTGCAAAGCACACATCTGGTCTTGTGATAGTGAGATATATGAGTTTTTCCCACCATCATTCTATAGTGCTTCACATCTTCATATGCCTTATCTTCGATCTCCCCCTCACGTATCACTTTGTACCCCTCCTCTAGAGGTGTTTTAGCAGCTCTACCACCAAGATCTCCAGCTTCCTTTAATACATCAAGAGTGTATTTCCTTTGGGACAGAAACAGTCCCTCCTTGGATCTACACATCTCAATCCCTAGAAAATATTTGAGCTCTCCCAAATCCTTGATATCAAATGTTGCCTTGAGAAAAGCTTTGGTGGAGCTGATCCCCTCTTTATCACTGCCTGTGATAATGATATCATCCACATAAATGAGGATCACAATGATCCCTTGCTGGTTGGTGATAGTAAACAAGGTGTGATCAGCCTCAGATTTCACAAACCCTCTTCCATTAAGGGTTGTGCTCAGCTTGTGATACCAGGCTCTTGGAGATTGCTTCAGACCATATATTGCTTTCCTAAGCCTCAAGACATTGCCTGGTTTAACCATGCCTTCCATACCAGGTGGTGGACGCATGTATACCTCATCTTCTAGCTCTCCTTGTAGGAATGCATTCTTGACATCCATTTGCCAAAGATCCCATTCCAAATTCACAGCAAGAGAGAGCAAAATCCTTATGGTGTGAAGCTTTGCCACTGGTGCAAAGGTTTCAAGATAGTCCTCACCATATACTTGAGTGTAGCCTCTTGCTACCAGCCTGGTCTTCTTTCTCTCAGGTTTCCCATTGGCTAAGTACTTAATTGTGAACAGCAGCATGCTTGTTACTGCCTTCTTGCGTTTGGGAAGTTCAGTTTCAAACCAGGTTCCATTCTTCTCCATAGCACCCATCTCATCTCCTACTGAATCTCTCCATTCCTTAATTGCCATAGCCTCTTCATATGACCTTGGTATGTAAGCCTCATCAAGGTTAGTGATGAAGGCATGATGATCCATAGGATACTGAGCTAGGGAGCATGTTGCTTGAGTAGGATGGGCAACTGCTTGAGAGTTGAAATAAACCCTTGTGTTGGTCCAATTAGAAGCAGGTTTTCTGAGCCTAGTACTCCTCCTTAGTACTGGTGGTGTTACTTCTTCTGGAACAGCTTCTGCATCATCTGAGGACTGACCCTCATTTACCACAGATTCCTCTTGATCTTGTTGCTCAGCTTGGCCATGAATTCTTGCTGAGTTTTCTGGTTGTGTTGGCTCAGCAGTATTGTCCCCCACATGGTCAAGGTGAGGAACCACCTGAACCTCAACTTCATCATTGCTGGAACCAGTTTCAGTCTCCACCCTTTTATCAGCTTCTGGTGTAGACCCTTTTGGTTCAGGTTCTATTCTTGCTTCAGGCATACTGACCCCAAGGCTTTCCATCACTCTCCTAAGATTGCTTGCTCTATCAGAAGCTGATTGAGATAGGTTCTCTAGATCCTCCCAACTCTTATCATTGTAGTATCCTCTTGATTCTACAAACTTAACATCTCTAGACACCATGACTCTCCTAGTCTCTGGTTCATAGTATTTGTAACCCTTCTGGTTTGGGGAGTATCCAATGAACATTGCCCTTGTACTTTTTGCTTCTAATTTGTTCCTTTGTTCACCTGGTATTAATACAAAACAAAGACACCCAAACACACGCATATGGTCAATAGATGGTCTGGTTTTGTTGAGTACCTCAAATGGTGAGTGATCTTGGAGAACTCTGGTGGGAATTCGATTGATCAAATAACATGCTGTCAAGACTGCATCTCCCCAAAACCTTTTAGGCACACTTGTATGAAACATCATGCTTCTGGCCACCTCCATTAGGTGCCTATTTTTCCTCTCAGCCACCCCATTTTGTTGTGGTGTGTAAGGGCAGTTGGTTTGATGTATCACCCCATGCTGAGCCAAGTATTGCTTGAAAGCTTGACTAGTGTACTCTCCACCATTATCGGACCTGAGGATCTTCAACTTGGCATTGAAATGGGTGAGGACATGGTTATGGAAGTTCTTGAATGCATCCAGCACCCTGTCTTTTGACTGAATCAGAGTCACCCATGTGTATTTGGACTTCTCATCAATGAAGGTGACAAAATACTTGTGATTCTCTCTGGACATACAAGGCGCTGTCCACACATCAGAGTGAATCAGGTCAAAACTCTTCTCATAGATAGTGCTAGACCTTGGAAAGACTGTTCTACAATGCTTCCCCAAGATGCAGGCTTCACAATCATCATTCTGAACCACCATACCCGAAAACATCAAGTTCAAAGCTCTAGTGTGAGGATGTCCCAATCTGGAGTGCCATATGATGCTCTCAATCCCATTAGAAGTACTGACTAGGCATTGAGCAGGAGATGCTCCAGAAACCTTAGTCTTTTCTAGGTGATATAGTTCCTGATGGCTGTACCCTTTTCCAATTACCTGCCCTGTCTTCAGGTCTTGAAATTCAACCTCATCAGGTCTGATATGATCCTGACCAGCAAAGGAACTGAGGAGATGGAACAGCTTGAACCAAAGCTTAAAGAAGAGAAAGATGGAACTGAAGACCAGCTTGAACCTGAGGAAACAAAGGACAAGGACCTAGACGTGCCACTTGGTCCAATGACAAGATCCAAGAAAGCAAGATTCCAACAAGCTCTTAACCAACTCTTATACACTATCCAGGGCAGTCTAGATTGTGCTTATCCAACCACACTGGTTGTGATTCAAGCCATCTAAGACATTCATCAAGAGAGGTGTTGTGACTTGCACTCTTTTCCTTTGTTTGGTTTTGTCCCATTTGGGTTTTCTGAACTTAGGTTTTTAATGAGGCTTGGACACAACACTCATACAAAAGCCTCTTGATGAAGCTAAGCCCATTTCTATCCCATTTCTATCCTATTTTCGTCCAGAACTCTCTTAGGAGCCTTTTCCTTATTTTCAAAATTAAACTCAGTCTTTGTTTTAATTGTTTTGTGTATTTCCAAGAAGCTGTGCATGTACAGTCTTCTTCTCTATATATTATGGACGAAAATGATCAATAAGATCATCAAACTTTCTATCAAAAAAACTTTCTCTGAAACTTGTTTGATCAAAGCTTGTTTAAGTGTATTTCGGATCTTCATCCTTACATTACAAGCAAACCTAGATAGTCCAAGAGCCTTTCCGCAACTCTTAGAAGTATCAACTCAATCCTTTACTTGTTTCATCATCACAATCATTGGAGAGCATTCAGGGACGTGATCCTCTCACCTAGGATCATATTAAGGTCTAAAAAGAACTTGACAATTCAGGTCCATGGTTGCCCTTTTAACTGATAGCAAGTTTGATGTAATGGTGTGACCACCATTGGGTCAAATGCAACCTCCAGTCAATCCCATTGCCAAGACGCCAAGGAACCAGAAGAGGAGGCTTACCAGGGAGAGGTCCAGGAGCTGACGGAGGAACTAGAACAAGTAGATCCCTATGTAGCCGACTGGATGAGTGGAGAGGAAGAGATGGATCAGAATGCAGCTCAAGATGACTTGATCTTCTCAGTTGGACCAATTACAAGATCAAAGACAAAAGCTCAGAGGCAAGCTTTGTTAGCTCTGCTTGAGCACGTGTGACAAGAGGAGGAATCGATCAAGAGTGAAGAACCAGCATGTTGGTTTAATGTGATTTCGATTTGTACTTAAATTGAACCAGCAAACCAAAGACAATTAGGATTAGGATTTTCGATTCAGAGTAGTAAACCAATTTCAATTGGGTTTAGGGTTAGGGTTAGACAAAACCAATTTCAATTCGGTTTAGGTTTAGGGTTAGACAAAACCAAAACCATCTCGGTTTAGGTTTAGGGTTAGATGTAGCTTTCTATTTAAGCAAGCGCCGCAGGCAGCTTGAAACTCAATCAATAAACTCGAAATCTTTTAGCAATTGGTTGCCTAGTTCTTCTGCTTTCTCTGTTCAGCTAAAGGAACATTGATCTTCATCTAAAGGAAGGAATTCCTTGTGATCCATCAACGACAATACAAGGTAATCTTGTGTCATTGAGTAGCAACACATCTCTGAGGCATCCCCATCGCCAAGAAGAGCAGTCCATCATCAGATCCGAGTGCTAGTAGCCTCTTGATCAACCCTCTATCCATCCCCTTCAAGTGATCCGTGGAGAACAAGCCTATCCAGGCCGCACCATGTAAACTTAGGCATATATAAGGCAGTGGATTCTCTATCAAACAGCCTAAGGTTCCCTATACCTGTCCGTACACTCCCTGGTGGTCCGTGCAAAGTTCGGGACTTAACCAAATGGTTCTGATAACCAGGAATCAAAATGGCATCAAGAAGATGCCAAGAAGATACCTTTGGCAAGTTGAGTTGGTTCTGGTCGTGTGGCACAATCTGAGCCAAGGAAAAGATGCCAAGGAATATGCTGGTCAAGGAGAAGGGAAAAACAGGCTGTCACTTGCTGTAAAGGAAGAGCAGCCTTGACTATGTATCTGGACACTTAAGTGGACAGGTTCATGGGCGCCTAAGGTAAACCAATAAGGAGCCAGCCTTTCCTTTGACCAGAGCTCTCCTCCAATCATCAAGCATCACTCAGATTCACCCAAACTCCATCCTGGTCGTCCATTACTTCAAGCATTATCAACCATTAGATTTAGGGCTCTGATTTATGTCTTTGTAAAGCCTATATAAGGCTGTGTCATTGTAATTTCGAAACTAAGAGAGTAAGGGGGATTTCCCCTCTCCTTCATTATATTCAAAGTGTGTTCTTGGTTTAGAAACCCTTAATCTCTCCCTTTCTTAGTCTATAATCTCTTAATCTCTCTTAATCTCTCTAAATCTCTGTTTCTATTCCAAGTTCATACTGTTCTTCATCAGACCTTTCTCATATCAGTTCAAGCTCTCATTTCGCCCTAAAGGGCTTGTTCATCACACACACGACCTAGACTCTGATTTTCTCACAATGAGGTGTTTGAAGTGTGTACCTGACCTGAAGGAAGGAATCAGTAAGAAGAGGTGTTGGATATACAATCTACACCTCAAACCATTTCAGTTTCACTAAGCCCCCATGGGCTGGAGGTTCAAGAAACCAGCTCAGGTTCTTGATAAGTTGTGCCTCCTTAAAATAAAGAGCAAGAAGCCCATGTGTTCAGAGCCTACAGAAGTACATTCCTGACCATGGAGAGATTGCCCACTACCCAACAACACTTTGGACACTGATTGTGTTCATTAACTCCCAAGATGGTAGAGAGGAAGATTGGTACTGTGGAGAGATTGCTCAAGAGGTCTTACCTGAAGCCAAGAGGGTGAACAGGAGGTTCCTCAAGAGAGAAAGGCCACAATTCAAGCCAAGAGGGCTGTGGTCTCAAGGTGTTGGCTGTCATTGGCTCTGAACTTCAAGCTTGGCCATATACTCTCATTCTCTGGTCAAGCTTTAGGAGGGGTGTTAATGAGAAGCCAATGACCCATTGTTGAAGCTGAAGCAAAGGAAAAAAGTGGAGTTGACCAGGTATATACTTGGCTGAGCAAAGAGAAGGCAGTTCATTCAAATTATGGCAGCTGAATCTTTGCAAAGTCCCCCTTCCAAGTCTGTTCTACAAGTGACTTTGCAAGGCCATTATTAATATGGATGAAATGAGGGATTCAAGTGCAAGCCAAGAGGGAAGACATGTTGGCTTGATCTCAACCCAAGAAGAAGGCAAGAATCCAGAAGCAAGGGGGAGACAAGCTGTGAAATAAGAAGAAGGTTCAAGAGGAACCATTTGAAGTGTGAAGCAAGGAAAGGGCGTGCTTTACTTTCCAATAAAGATGCCCAAAAGAAGACTGGATTGCTTGTACTCTTTTTCCCTATAATTAGGTTTTTAATGAGGCAAGTAATCTCAGTTCCAAGCTTGCCCAATGACTCCTATGGTCAAGCTTGAGGGGGAGTGTTGGAATGAACAAACAAAGCTGGAGTTGATGAAGAGACCAAGCAAATCAGGAGCAAGCAAATCAAGCATCTGGAACAAGCAGATTTGAATATGTCCGTACAGTCTTGCTCCACAAGCAACTCTTCTTGCCCTAACTTACCTTGCAAGGCAAGAAATGAGTTGGAGAGACTTAATATGGACGTTGGGATCCTCCAGAAGTAAAGGGAATCAAGTTTGAATGGAATTACTCAGTTCTGGTTTGATTTGGACAAGTAGAAGTCACATGGCTGCTTTGGAGAAGCAGCTGGACCTGTCACTATCACACCAAGCTGAATGTGCCTCTTCCTCCAGTCACTTTCTCTTCCTCTGGACGTGCCAGACTGTACATGCCACAGCCTGATCCACACCAGTCTGCCCCAGCCAGTTCTGAACCTGCTCTGATCTCATTTTCTCTACAAATTAGTTATTTAAGTTTTAATGTTTTATTAGTAGGTTATTGTGCTTTTAATATCTTGTAACTTGGCTATAAAGCCCCCACATGTAACCCACGAAATTCCTAAGGAGAGTTGAGCCTCCTCCTTCACTTATTCTCTGGTTCATAATCTCTCATACTCTCATACTCTCTGAAGTGATAAGTTAACTCTTTCCTTCAACAAATCTCTGGTTACTTTATTCTCTCAATCTCTTATTCTCACAAACTCTCAAATACTCTCACTCATAATTTCGTCCATCCTTTTCTCTGGTACATACTAAACCAGAAGATCACAAACTCTCTCCATAATCCCATCATTCTCACTTAAACTCTCAAAAACACTCTCTCTTTGATTCTTAGTCTTTCTGGTCCAAACTAAACCAGAAGCAGATTCTCTTCACTAAAATCATTCTCCATTTCATTCTCACCAGTTTCTCTCTATTCTCACATGGTATCAGAGCTACAAGCTCCTAAAAACCTTTCTTACTTCCGCAAATGAATCTCTGTTCAAGTTTCTCTTTAAAATCTGCTTGGTTACATCCTTTTATCCTCTGGTCCAAAGGTCTTCCAGGAGGGAAGAACCTCACCAGAACTCAAGATAGAGGAGTATCTCATTCTCTGGAACTCAAGAAAGCTTCAACTCAGTTCAGCAAGCTTCATCAAAGGCCAGTTTCAAATCCAATCTCCTGCAAAACCAGTAAGAACATTCTTTTGTCCACTGGTCCAAAACTCTCCAAGATGGAGAAAACAAATGAAGTGGCGACCCCAGAGACTTCCAAGGGTCCAAAGAAGATACCAAAACACCTCCTCTTGTCCAAAATGCTGAAGAAAACCCATGGAGAAAATAATTTTTGGAGCAAGGTCACTGAAGAAGCTTCAAAGCTTGGCTGTTCAAACTATTCTCTGGGAAACAAAGCTGAAGCTCTTTATTTGATCCCCAAAACTCACAAACAGCAAGAGGACATGAGTGTTAACTTGAAGAAAGAAGTGGAGCCAAAGGAAGAGTTGAGATGAGTTTGGGTCTGGTGCAAAGTTAGGGTGAAACCTCCGGAGATTGTCTACAAGGCATTAGAAGTGTCTAAAGGTGTTTAGAAGTGCTCTGGAGGTTGTGCAAAGATAGGGCCAAGTCCAGGAGGGACTTAGAAGGCTGTTAAGGAGCAAATAGGAGAATGTGCAAAGTTAGGGCGAGGCCGTACGGATTTGGTACGGACGGATGTACTCGGACCGTACGGATCCGTACGGACCAGATCGACCCGAAACTTTCACATTCAACCATTTGAGAAGATTTGAGACTCGTGCAAAAATAGGGCGAGGTACGGACCGTGCAAAAATAGGGCAAGGTACGGACCGTGCAAAAATAGGGCAAGGTACGGACCGTGCAAAAATAGGGCAAGGTACGGACCGTGAAAAAATAGGGCAAGGTACGGACCGTGCAAAAATAGGGCGACCCAAAGATGTCTCTTTATGGCTTTAAAGATGTTTGGGGAGTTTGTGCAAAAATAGGGCAAAAGTGTACGGACCATAACCTGTCCGTACACTCCCTGGTGGTCCGTGCAAAGTTCGGGACTTAACCAAATGGTTCTGATAACCAGGAATCAAAATGGCATCAAGAAGATGCCAAGAAGATACCTTTGGCAAGTTGAGTTGGTTCTGGTCGTGTGGCACAATCTAAGCCAAGGAAAAGATGCCAAGGAATATGCTGGTCAAGGAGAAGGGAAAAACAGGCTGTCACTTGCTGTAAAGGAAGAGCAGCCTTGACTATGTATCTGGACACTTAAGTGGACAGGTTCATGGGCGCCTAAGGTAAACCAATAAGGAGCCAGCCTTTCCTTTGACCAGAGCTCTCCTCCAATCATCAAGCATCACTCAGATTCACCCAAACTCCATCCTGGTCGTCCATTACTTCAAGCATTATCAACCATTAGATTTAGGGCTCTGATTTATGTCTTTGTAAAGCCTATATAAGGCTGTGTCATTGTAATTTCGAAACTAAGAGAGTAAGGGGGATTTCCCCTCTCCTTCATTATATTCAAAGTGTGTTCTTGGCTTAGAAACCCTTAATCTCTCCCTTTCTTAGTCTATAATCTCTTAATCTCTCTTAATCTCTCTAAATCTCTGTTTCTATTCCAAGTTCATACTGTTCTTCATCAGACCTTTCTCATATCAGTTCAAGCTCTCATTTCGCCCTAAAGGGCTTGTTCATCACACACACGACCTAGACTCTGATTTTCTCACATGGTATCAGAGCCAGGTTCATCAGAACCTGGTTGTTCCTTCCGCAAATCCATCACAAGTCCTGCCTCATCTCATATCCAAGCAATAGAAGACTGTCCATCCGGTTCTGTTCCATCCAGAAGATGATATCTGAAGCCATGGCGGTTTCTAATGGCCTCTCCTCTTCTCTCCTGTCCACTAAAGGCGTGTCTCAACTCAGTTCAAAGATGAAACCTTTCAAGAAGAAAGCTTTCTCATTGTTCCTGAAGCTGGCGACTTGGAAGGTGAAGAAAGGTGGAGTCTTTTTGAGTTGGGGTTTCAAGGAGAAGGTCTTGACCACAAGGAGAAGGTGTTGGGTGACGATCCAGCTTTCTTACCCACCAGAGTCATGACCTGTAACCAAGGAGGCTCAAGGAATCAGCTCAGATTCCTTGGTTGTAAGCTAATCCTAACTCTCTTGATCTGAGCTTGTGATAATATCTGGTTGTTGTGTTGTGTTCTGTTGAATCCGTGGGAAATGATTTGAAACTGCTAGATGGTATTTTCTAGGTTAATCCCAGGATGCTCTTGAGTCTTGTTTGATGTTGAGAAATGAAATGCTTTGCCCCGGTTCTGTTATGAGTTGTGTTAGGATGTTAGATGCTGTTCTTAATCCTGTTAACTCTCATAAACTGAAATCGCCTAAGGTAATGCTTTGTCTGATGTTGAGTGATGTTAGTAATGCTTAATCTCAGTTCTAAATGATGCTTACTAGGATGTTAGATGGTAATATCTGAACCTGTTTTCATTCATGAGTAGAAACTGATTGAAGAATTAATGCTTGCTGTTTTGTTACTGCCTTAAGGTTGATGCTTCAAGACTTATGTCTATGAATGCGGTTAAGGCAGGGTTGTTTGCCTAAATGCTTAGTAGTGTATCTTGGCCGGATCATGCTTAGTGTTTAGAGAATGGAAAGCTTGCATTAGATGGATCTTAATGTAATAAGAGGCCATCTAAGTGCAAAGCTAGTGAGACATTGGCAAAAGCCAATGCATTGTGTCTTATCTTTGCTGGAGTTTGAGTGTTGTTTCAGGTTCAAAAGATGTGCTATTGGTGCACCATACATCCGAGTGAAAGAGGAAGACTAATCCCATTGGGAATGATTGCTGGAGTGTATGTGGATACACTAAGCAAGTGATCATCACTTAAGTCTGGAGGAGACTGATGATGAGAAGGCATTGGAGTTTAAAGGGGAGGGTTGATCAGTGGTTGAATGCGCAGTCCATGAGATGTTGCGCTCCTGATCTTAAGGCTCATTGAGGCTCACTTCAAGCTTGGACACATAACCGATCCAAGCTTGAGGAGGGGAGCAAAGTGAGCCACCTGATGATCCTGTAGCTCAATGACCAGTGTTACTCAAGGACCTTGCATGTTGATCTAGAAGAGATCATGCCGTACTGAGGGAAGAAGAAGGTCACTCAACAAGCTATGTGAGGAGTGCTTGTTAAGTGGACTGAGGTATCTCCTCTATGCAATGGTAATGGAGTGGAGATCAAGCATCAAGTCTGGAGGAGATGGTGGTGCCCTCCACAAGGCTTATCATGGAGTTAACATGCGCTCACCATTCAAGCTTGGACCTTCTCTATACTCGGTCTCAAGCTTGAGGGGGAGTGTGGATGAGCTTGCATGATAAGAGAAAGAGCTGTGAAGCTCAGTCAGTGAGGATTCAAGTGGCGGTTCAGAGCAGCCACTCCTTACCATCTAAACAAGGGAGTAAACCTGATCTTATCTCTTTATATATTCATGATAGGTTTACCTCTTGAGAACTGATACACTTGTAGAATGTTGTATCAGGTACCTGACTTGGATACTCAAGAAGACAAGAAGAAGCTAGGCGTGTGATCTGACCTGATGGAGAAGGCAACAAGCCATGAGAGATGGGAAGACACAAGCCAGCCCCAAAGAAGAGTTCCGAGAAGGAGTTGGTGATGTGCAATGAAGCCAATGAGTTGAACATCACGGTTAGGCCATGATCCAGGGTCTTTGGTGTCCATCACACTGATGAGAACACCAAAGACCCACTGGCCAATCCCTAGGCCTTGAAGGCTCTACTCTTTTCCTTATGAGGGTTTTCTCATAAGGTTTTTAATGAGGGAGTTCTTCAAGGTTCCAAGCTTGACTTAGGATCTCTAAAGTCAAGCTTGAGGGGGAGTGTTAACTTGAAGAAAGAAGTGGAGCCAAAGGAAGAGTTGAGATGAGTTTGGGTCTGGTGCAAAGTTAGGGTGAAACCTCAGGAGATTGTCTACAAGGCATTAGAAGTGTCTAAAGGTGTTTAGAAGTGCTCTGGAGGTTGTGCAAAGATAGGGCCAAGTCCAGGAGGGACTTAGAAGGCTGTTAAGGAGCAAATAGGAGAATGTGCAAAGTTAGGGCGAGGCCGTACGGATTTGGTACGGACGGATGTACTCGGACCGTACGGATCCGTACGGACCAGATCGACCCGAAACTTTCACATTCAACCATTTGAGAAGATTTGAGACTCGTGCAAAAATAGGGCGAGGTACGGACCGTGCAAAAATAGGGCAAGGTACGGACCGTGCAAAAATAGGGCAAGGTACGGACCGTGCAAAAATAGGGCAAGGTACGGACCGTGCAAAAATAGGGCAAGGTACGGACCGTGCAAAAATAGGGCGACCCAAAGATGTCTCTTTATGGCTTTAAAGATGTTTGGGGAGTTTGTGCAAAAATAGGGCAAAAGTGTACGGACCATAACCTGTCCGTACACTCCCTGGTGGTCCGTGCAAAGTTCGGGACTTAACCAAATGGTTCTGATAGCCAGGAATCAAAATGGCATCAAGAAGATGCCAAGAAGATACCTTTGGCAAGTTGAGTTGGTTCTGGTCGTGTGGCACAATCTGAGCCAAGGAAAAGATGCCAAGGAATATGCTGGTCAAGGAGAAGGGAAAAACAGGCTGTCACTTGCTGTAAAGGAAGAGCAGCCTTGACTATGTATCTGGACACTTAAGTGGACAGGTTCATGGGCGCCTAAGGTAAACCAATAAGGAGCCAGCCTTTCCTTTGACCAGAGCTCTCCTCCAATCATCAAGCATCACTCAGATTCACCCAAACTCCATCCTGGTCGTCCATTACTTCAAGCATTATCAACCATTAGATTTAGGGATCTGATTTATGTCTTTGTAAAGCCTATATAAGGCTGTGTCATTGTAATTTCGAAACTAAGAGAGTAAGGGGGATTTCCCCTCTCCTTCATTATATTCAAAGTGTGTTCTTGGTTTAGAAACCCTTAATCTCTCCCTTTCTTAGTCTATAATCTCTTAATCTCTCTTAATCTCTCTAAATCTCTGTTTCTATTCCAAGTTCATACTGTTCTTCATCAAACCTTTCTCATATCAGTTCAAGCTCTCATTT
>CAJHQP010003976.1:0-60403 GCA_905132765.1 Moricandia arvensis | reverse complement strand
AATACCCATTAAGGTTACCAAAGGTGTTACCATTCTCCTTGAGCATTTTGATGAGGGCTTCAATGTCAGACCTCCGGATGTAGTCTTGATCATTGTTCCTGCTGGTACCACCCGTGTAGGCAAACAAGGGACTTTCCTTCACTAGCCTCCCTCTTATCACCATCGGTTGTCTTGCTTGTGCTTGCAACAGTTGACCCCTCCGAGATGTGAGCTCTAGCTTCCCTCTCCTTCATGAACTTGGCCGGCTTGAGATGTGGGTGGAGGATCCAGCACTGACTCTTCTTGTGGCCGTGCTTCTTGCAATGATCACAGTTACCATTGAACCTCTGGTCTTCATACTTGTTGAAAGCAGCTTTGTTTGCCATTGGTGTTTCAACCTGATCAGTTTGCGCAGCTTGGTTAGCCAAGGTAAGCTCCCCCTTACCTCCAAACAACCCAATAGAGCCTTGCTCCTTTTGTATCTGAGCACACACATCTTCTAGAGATGGAAGCTTCTCAGCTCTCAGGATATGCTTGATGAGGCTGTTGTAGGCAGGGTTTAGAGTGAGCAGGAGCCCAAAGACCTTATCTTGCTCTCGCCTTTCATTCAACTCATCAGCATCAACCGTGCTTGGTCTCAGCATCTCTAACTCGGACCAGAGGGCTCGGAACCTTCCAAGATGCTTAGTGAACTCCATATCTTCTTGTAGCAACCCGTTGATTAATCTCTTCACCTCAAACACACGGCTCAAGTTTGAGATGTTTCCATACACCTTCTTCAAGGTCTCCCATAGATCCTTTGCGGTTTCACAGTAGCTATAAGCTTCCATGATAGGAGTCTCAAGAGATCCTTGAAGAAGTGTCATCACCATCATGTCTTCTTGCTGCCACTTCTCCACCTCACTTGTGGCACTTGCAGCTTCACCTTCTTGAGTAATGAGCTTAGGAGCTTCACCGGATGTGATATGACCCCATAAGCCCTTACTTCCCACAGCAGTCTTCACCAAAGGAGACCACAACAGATAGTTACTGCCCTTTAGAGTAACCGGAACCTTCATGCTAACACTATCCATCTACAACCATCTTGACTTCAAAAGCTTGGAAATGAATGGATCTATACCTTAGAACATGGATGAACCCAGAAATGAGAGGAAAGGTTGAGTCTTTGAAGGTAAGCTTCAAACTTCAAACTTCAGTCTTCTACCCGAATCTTCAAAGAACAGCTTTAGATCTTCAAAAAGCTTCAACCTTGATCTTCTTCAACTCGATGAACACAAATCCAGATCGTGATGAACCAGGCTCTGATACCATAAGATCTTTTAGGATCTTAGATGAATAAGTAACAAGAACGAGACTAGAAAGAGATTTGATGAACAAAAGACTCGGTTTAGACTAAGAACTAAGAAGATTAATGAAGACTATGAAGAACATTGTGAGACTCGAAAGTTTAGGGAGAACTGTATGCTTTATTCATAGAGAGAGTTCAGAATATATAGAGAGGGTTTACTTCGTAGAGCAAGAGAGGGAAAGCATGTGGACAGGAGAAGAGGCGTGCCTAATGGTTCAAACGAGTGGCTCTGGTGGCTAGATGCCAATGGCATCTTGACTAAATGCTTCTCACTTTACAGTTTGCATCGGCTGGAAGCTTGACCAAGCCTTATCTTCAAACGGTAACCTTGGCGCCTAAAGCTTCAAGGTTTACCCGACCCAAACACTTTCTTTCACTCCAAGTTAACCTTTCGATCTCCTCATGGTAAGTTCTCCTCTTTTACCTTTTTACCTTTTTCACCTCAGTAACTTTTTCTTGTACGGACAACCCCATTTTTGCACATTGCCAAAACATGGTTTAAAGCTCTTTTGGGTCGACCTTGTACGGCCTGTACGGCCTTGTACGGCCTGTACGGCCTTGTACGGACAAGGTCGACCCAAACCCCTCTCTTTTCCTCCTTCTCTCTATTCCACACAAACTAGATACCTCAACTTAACAAGAGTGTATGTGGGAGAATAAAGAGTTTATGGAGAGTTTGTAATCAAATTGAGTCTCTGGTTTATTATGGACCAGAGACAATGAAGGAGAGAATGAGAGAATAGAGTAACCAAAGAGTATTATAGAATAGGGTAACCAAAGATTTGTTTGAAGGAAAGAGTTAACTAACAACTCAAAGAGTATGAGGGATTATGGAGAGTTTAAGATAGTTTCCTAGTATAAGAGAGAGTATGAGACTTAGAGAGAATATGAGAGTGTATGAACCAGAGAGAATAATGAAGTAGGAGGCTCAATTCTCCTTAGAGATTTCGTGGGTTACATGTGGGGGCTTTATAGCCAAGACACAAACAACTCACAAGACTACAAACACATTAAACTAACAATATAAGAGGTAAACTAAACTAATAATAGTGTATGGAAAGATGATTCAGAACTGGCTGGACAGACTGGTGTGGAGCAGGCTGTTGTAGACAGACTGGCATGTCCAGATGAGGTGAAAGGGACAGGAGGAGAGGCACAGCCTTCCTTGGTGACAGTGACATGTCTACACAACTCCTTATGCACCCCATGTGATTTCTTCTTGCTTAAATCAAACCAGATTGTTCCAATTGCATTCAAACTGAATTTCCTTGACTCTAGAACTTCAGACACGTCCAAAAGGTCTTCCCCACTCACTCCTTGCCTTGCAAGTAAAGTCTGTTTAGGTTTTCGATGAACTGTAGACAGCTTCAAATCTTCTTACTTTCTGTCCCGGTTTGAACCTTAATCCAGCTTGCTTCCTCTTCTTCTTCTTCTTCTTCTTCTTCTTCTTCTTCTTCTTCTTCTTCTTCTTCTTCTTCTTCTTCTTCTTCTTCTTCTTCTTCTTCTTCTTCTTCTTCTCTTTCTTTCATTATTCCAACACTCCCCCTCAAGCTTGACCATAGGAATCCTTGGGCAAGCTTGGAACTGAGATTACTTGCCTCATTAAAAACCTAATTATAGGGAAAAAGAGTACAAGCAATCCAGCCTAGGTTTAGACACCTTTATTGGCCAGGAAGGGCGCCACTCCTTTCCTGCTTCACACTCAACTGGTTCCATTTGAACCTTCTTCCTATTTCACAGCTTGTCTCCCCCTTGTTTCTGACTTCTTTCCTTCTTCAAGGGTTGAGATCAAACCAACTTGTCTTTGGGATGATAATGAGGGGTGTCTGCCCTCCTGGCTTGCACTTGAATCCCTCACTTCATCCTTCTTCAGAATTGCCTTGCAAAGTGACTTGTAGAACTGACTTAATAGGGGGACTTTGCAAAGATTTAGCTGCCATCTTTTCAGTGAACTGCCTTCTCTTTGCTCAGCCAAGTATATCCCTTGTCAACTCCACTTTTTCCTTTGCTTTAGCTTCAACAATGGGTCATTGGCTTCTCATTAACACCCCTCCTCAAGCTTGACCAGAGAATGAGAGTATATGGCCAAGATTGAAGTTGAGAGCCAATGACAGCCAACACCTTGAGACCACAGCCCTCTTGGCTTGAATTGTAGCCTTTCTCTCTTGAGGAACCACCTGTTCACCCTCTTGGCTTCAGGTAATTCCGCTTGAGCAATCTCTCCACAACACCAATCTTCCTCTACCATCTTGAGAGTTAATGAACACAATCAGTGTTCAAAGTGTTGCTGGGCAGTGGGCATTTTCTCCATGGACAGGAATTTACATCTTCTGTAGGCTCTGAACACATGGGCTTCTTGCTCTTTATTTTAAGGAGGCACAGCTTATCAAGAACCTGAGCTGGTTTCTTGAACCTCCAGCCCATGGGGGCTTAGTGAAACTGAAGTTGTTTGAGGTGTGGATTGAATATCAAACACCTCTTCTTGATGGTTCTCTCCTTCTGGTCAAGGAGACACTTAAAACCCCTCCTGTCTTCTTGCTGGTCGTGGGTCTTGGGGATCAGAGAGTGAGCTTCAGCTTTGCTGGCTAGAGAATAGTTTGAACAGCCAGCTTTTTCAGTGACCTTGCTCCAAGAATGGTTTTCCCCATGGATTTTCTTCAGCATTTTTGACCAGAGGAGGTGGTTTTGTTTATTCTTTGGACCCCTTGAAGTCTCTGGAGTCTCCATTTCAATTAATCTCTCCATCTTGGAAAGTTTGGACCAGTGGACAAGAGAATGTACCCACTGGTTTTGCAAAAGACAGAACTGGAAACTGAAACTTTGATGAAACTTGTTGAACTGAGATGAGGCTTCCTTAAGTTTCAAACACTGGTATACTCTCCTATCTTGAGTTCTGGTGATTTTGTTCCCTCCTGGAAGACCTTTGGACCAGTGGATAAAGAGATGTATCCAAGTTGATTTTGTAGACAGATTCTTACAGAGATTTTGCGAAAGAGTGAATAGGTTTTCAAGAGCTTTGAGGCTCTGATACCATGTGAGAATAGAGAGAAATTGGTAAGAATGAAATGGATAATGAGTTTGGTGAAGAGAATCTACTTCTGGTTTAGTTTGGACCAGAAAGACTGAGATTCAAAGAGAGAGTGTATGTGGGAGAATAAAGAGTTTATGGAGAGTTTGTAATCAAATTGAGTCTCTGGTTTATTATGGACCAGAGACAATGAAGGAGAGAATGAGGGAATAGAGTAACCAAAGAGTATTATAGAATAGGGTAACCAAAGATTTGTTTGAAGGAAAGAGTTAACTAACAACTCAAAGAGTATGAGGGATTATGGAGAGTTTAAGATAGTTTCTGAGTATAAGAGAGAGTATGAGACTTAGAGAGAATATGAGAGTGTATGAACCAGAAAGAATAATGAAGTAGGAGGCTCAATTCTCCTTAGAGATTTCGTGGGTTACATGTGGGGGCTTTATAGCCAAGACACAAACAACTCACAAGACTACAAACACATTAAACTAACAATATAAGAGGTAAACTAAACTAATAATAGTGTATGGAAAGATGATTCAGAACTGGCTGGACAGACTGGTGTGGAGCAGGCTGTTGTAGACAGACTGGCATGTCCAGATGAGGTGAAAGGGACAGGAGGAGAGGCACAGCCTTCCTTGGTGACAGTGACATGTCTACACAACTCCTTATGCACCCATGTGATTTCTTCTTGCTTAAATCAAACCAGATTGTTCCAATTGCATTCAAACTGAATTTCCTTGACTTCTAGCACTTCAGCCACGTCCAAAAGGTCTTCCCCACTCACTCCTTGCCTTGCAAGTCAAGTCTGGTTAGGTTTTCGATGAACTGTAGACAGCTTCAAATCTTCTTACTTTCTGTCCCGGTTTGAACCTTAATCCAGCTTGCTTCCTCTTCTTCTTCTTCTTCTTCTTCTTCTTCTTCTTCTTCTTCTTCTTCTTCTTCTTCTTCTTCTTCTTCTTCTTCTTCTTCTTCTTCTTCTTCTTCTTCTTCTTCTTCTTCTTCTCTTTGTTTCATTATTCCAACACTCCCCCTCAAGCTTGACCATAGGAATCCTTGGGCAAGCTTGGAACTGAGATTACTTGCCTCATTGAAAACCTAATTATAGGGAAAAAGAGTACAAGCAATCCAGCCTAGATTTAGACAACTTTATTGGCCAGGAAGGGCGCCACTCCTTTCCTGCTTCACACTCAACTGGTTCCATTTGAACTTTCTTCCTATTTCACAGCTTGTCTCCCCCTTGTTTCTGACTTCTTTCCTTCTTCATGGGTTGAGATCAAACCAACATGTCTTTGGGATGATAATGAGGGGTGTCTGCCCTCCTGGCTTGCACTTGAATCCCTCACTTCATCCTTCTTCAGAATTGCCTTGCAAAGTGACTTGTAGAACTGACTTAATAGGGGGACTTTGCAAAGATTTAGCTGCCATCTTTTCAGTGAACTGCCTTCTCTTTGCTCAGCCAAGTATATCCCTTGTCAACTCCACTTTTTCCTTTGCACCTAGGAACCGTGACATTACTTGCTACAAATGTCAAGGGAAAGGACATTATGCCGGAGACTGTCCTAACTAGAGAGTAATGATCCTCAGAGAAGATGGAGGATATGAGACTTAAGAAGAGGCTGAAGAAGAAACGGCTGGTACTGATGAAGAGATCACTGACTATCCAGATGAGGGAGAGATACTTGTGACCAGGAGAGCCCTAAGTGCTATGTTTGAGCCAGAAACCATTCAAAGGGAAAACATTTTCCACACTAGATGCACCATAAGACTCTAAGGTATGCAGTCTGATCATTGATGGAGGCTTGTGTACTAATGTTGCTAGCAAGTACTTGGTTGACAAGTTAGGACTCAAGAAGACAAAGCATCCAAAGCCATACCGGCTCAAGTGGTTGAATGATGAGACTGAGTTGAGGATTGGTGAACAAGTGGTGATCCCATTCAGCATAGGCAGATATGCTGATCAGGTGACTTGTGATGTTGTTCCTATGCAAGCTGGGCATCTCCTGCTGGGGAGACCTTGGCAGTTTGACAAGGAGACTATCCACAATGGCCGCACCAACTTCTACAGATTCACTCACAACAACCGCAAGCACAACCTTGCTCCTTTGACACCACAGCAAGTCCTAGACATGCAAAAAGAGATGGACAAAGGTAACAAGGCAAGTAAGACTAACCTCTACATCACTTCCCAACAAGTTTTAAAATCATTAGAGTGCAAAACACAGGTGCTACTAATGATCTTTAAGGAAGGTGTGTTGACAGGTTATGAGGAACAAGAACTTCCCCCATCCGTAGTCCAACTCATTGAGAAGTTCCAGGATCTATTTCCAGAAGACATACCCACTGGTTTACCACCTATTAGGGGAATAGAACACCAGATTGATCTCATACCAGGAGCTCCAATACCAAACCGCCCAGCCTATAGGGTGAACCCGGAGGAAGCCAAAGAACTAGAGAAGCAGGTGCAAGACTTGATGGATAAGGGATACCTCAGGGAAAGTCTAAGCCCTTGTGCTGTTCCTGTTCTATTGGTGCCAAAGAAAGATGGGACTTGGAGGATGTGTGTAGACTGCCGTGCCATCAACAACATAACCATCATATTGACCTTAGGGAATAAAGGAGACAAAGAAATGAAGAGGATGAAGTTACTTGGGAGACAAGGCAGTCCGTACATGTGTACGGAATGACTTGACTTGCAAGTTACTCATCTGTGACCTAGAGGAGACTTGAGAGACAAGGAATAAAGGAGCACTCGCCAAGTTTGAATATTCAAACTGAAGAGGGATCCGTTGGAGGCAAGAAGACAAAGAGTGAATTGTTTATAGTAAAAGTCACATGTGCTCAGCTCACCCACTTGCAGGCAGACCGTTCAGGACCTGTCCCTTTCCTTCTCCAGCATCTCGTCCAGAGCAACATATTTTAATATATTCCTTTTGTTTATTCATTTATGGGCAGAAGGCATCTTGCCTATTTGGCTCTTGTGAACCTGTTTATTCAGAAGTAAGGAAAAAGAATCCTTCCTCATTCTCTATTCTCTCTCGAATTCAAACAGCAAACCTCTCTCTCTTTCTTCTTCTCTCGAATCAAATACACTCTCTCTCTCCTGTTCTTGAGTGTTCTTCCTCATATTCTTCATAAACTTACATGGTATCAGAGCCATTTGGCTCCTAAACCTAAATTTTCTTCCGCAAAACTACTCTACACTCTTCCCTCTTTCTTTTCATCCGATCAGTTCTTGAATTTCTTGAAGGACATTCTTTTATCCAGTGGATAATAGCTCTGTTCTTGCGAGTTCATCAACTGTTCTTCATCTTTTCTCTCCTTCCTTTCTCAATACAAACAAAGTAAACTGGTTCTGTTCTATTCTCTGGTTACTCCAGTATTCAGAAACTCATCTTTACTTCTCTAAAATTCTTGGTACATCCTTTTACCCACTGGTCCATAGCTTTTCGAAATGGAGCAAAACAAGGCAGTGGTGATTCCAGTCACTCTAAAGGGGGTTAACTACCTTCTCTGGTCAAGATTGATCAAGAATGCCCTTGGTGGAAGAGGCTTATGGACGCATATCACTTCAGGGGAGGCGCCAAAGCAAACCACCCAAGGAGAAGATGGCAAGGAGATTGTGGTGGCAGATGAAGGCAAATGGAGTCAAGAGGACTTCATGGTGCTGAATATCATCCAAAGCTCACTTGATGGTCCCATTATGGAGGCCTACTCATACTGTGAAACCGCAAAGGAGTTGTGGGATACCCTTCAGAAGGTATATGGAAACATATCCAACCTAAGTAGGGTCTTTGAAGTAAAGAAAGCCATCAACTGCTTGAACCAGGAAGATATGGACTTTAGCCAACACTTTGGTAAGTTCAGAGCTCTCTGGGCAGACCTGGAGATGTTGAGGCCAAGCACTACTGATCCTACTATCCTGAATGAGAGGCGTGAGCAAGACAAGGTGTTTGGTCTACTCCTCACTCTCAATCCAGGCTACAATGACCTCATCAAACATCTGTTGAGGGCAGACAAGCTACCTACCCTTGAGGAGGTATGTGCTCAAATCCAGAAGGAGCAAGGCTCAGTGGGGCTATTTGGTGGAAAAGGTGACTTGAACATGGCTCACAAGGCTGAAGCCACAGTTAACAAGGCCTACTTCAAGCCAGAGAACCGGCGAGTTACTTGTGAGCATTGCAAGAAGAGTGGTCATATGAAGAACCAGTGCTGGATTCTTCACCCTCATCTCCGACCTCCATCACGGTTCAATCAGGCCAGGGCTCATGAAGCTGTCCATCAGAATGCGCAGCCATCAGTTCAACCAGTGCATCAACAAAATGGAGGGAGAGCCATGAACTCTACTGCCCACATTGCTGGAACATCTACTCAACTCCACCAGGAGGACTCTCTAATCCGCAATTCAGACATTGAGGCTCTCATAAAAGCCCTCAATGCAAACACTGGTAACCTTAGTAGTGATGATAGCAAATGGTGATAAGATACCCATTGAGGGTATAGGGAATTTGAAACTATTTGATAAAGATTCTAAGGCTTTATACATGCCCACTTTTACATCTAACTTACTCTCAGTAAAAAGGGCGACTTGTGATCTTAATTGCCATGTGAATTTTAGTCCTAATGAGGTTCATTTTCAGGATATTGAGACAAGTAAGATGATTGGAAAAGGTGTGAGCAAAGGAGACCTCTATTTGCTTGAAGACACCAAGCTTAAATCAAATTTACCTTATGCTTTTAATTCTGCTTCTGTGTTAGATTCCAGTGTTTTATGGCATGCTAGATTAGGCCATCCTCACTCTCGTGCCTTAGGGTTGATGTTACCTAACTTGTCTTTTAAGAATGATAGCTGTGAAGCTTGTATTCTTGGTAAACATTGCAGAACTGTTTTCTCTAAATCAAACACTATTTATGAACATTGCTTTGATCTAGTTCACTCAAATGTCTGGACTGCTCCTTGTGTATCTAGGGAAAACCACAAATACTTTGTCACCTTTATAGATGAGAAATCAAAGTATACTTGGCTGACCTTAATCCAATCTAAAGATAGAGTGTTAGAAGCTTTTATCAACTTTCAAAGCTATATCACTAATCATTTCAATGCCAAGATTAAAATTTTTAGGTCAGATAATGGTGGTGAATACACAAGTAATGCTTTCAAGAACCACTTGGCCAAACATGGAATCATCCATCAAACCAGTTGCCCATACACACCTCAACAAAATGGAGTGGCAGAGAGGAAGAATAGACATCTCATGGAGGTTGCTAGGTGTATGATGTTCCACACTAATGTCCCAAACGTTTTTGGGGTGATGCTGTGGTTTCAGCATGCTACCTGATCAATAGAACACCTACACCAATACTCCATGATGTCTCTCCCTATGAGGTATTGAATAAAACCAAACCCTCTCTTGATCATTTGCGTGTGTTTGGTTGTCTCTGCTTTGTTTTGATTCCAGGAGAACAGAGAAATAAACTTGAAGCCAAAAGTGTCAAAGCCATATTCATTGGGTATTCTGCAAATCAAAAGGGATACAAGTACTATGTGCCAGAAGCCAGGAGAATAATGGTCTCAAGGGATGTTAAATTTGTTGAGTCAAAAGGATATTATGGTGAGAAAAGCTGGGATAACCTGAAGGATCTCTCACACGCCCCATCAGACAGAGCAAATAACTTGAGGATCATCCTGGAGAGCCTTAGTGTTTCTCAGCCCAAGGCAAGGGAGGCTCCCAGAGAGACTCCTCATCAAACCGCAGATACAGTTCCAGAGGGTATCCAGGTTGATCCTGAGGGGGACAACCAACCAGAACCAGAAGGAACAATGCAGCATGAAGGTTCTGAAAGTCATGATCAACCTGATCACCCTCAAGATCATGAAGATGAGGACACTGAAGAGCAAGTGCAAGTACAACCATTAAGAAGAAGCACCAGGATTAGGCATGATCCAGAGACCTGGAAAAATAAAAGAGTATACTTCAATGCCAATGCAGTTGCTCATCCCACTCAGGCAGTTTGCTCCTTGGCTCAATATCCAGAAGAACATCAAGCCTTCATAAGCAATGTAGATCAAGAGTACGTTCCAAGAACTTATGAAGAGGCAATGGCAGATGATGAATGGAGAGCATCAGTTGAAGATGAAATCAATGCCATGATCAAGAATGATACATGGTTTGAAACTGAGCTTCCCAAAGGAAAGAAAGCAGTAACAAGTCGACTCATCTACACCATCAAGTATCTAGCCAATGGAAAACCAGAAAGAAAGAAGACAAGGCTAGTGGCAAGGGGGTTCACTCAGACTTATGGAGAAGATTACTTGGATACATTTGCACCAGTAGCAAAACTCCACACCATCAGAATCATACTCTCACTTGCAACCAACTTGGAGTGGGATCTATGGCAAATGGATGTGAAGAATGCCTTCCTTCAAGGAGAACTAGAGGATGAGGTCTACATGCGCCCTCCTCCTGGTTTAGAAGACATGGTCAAACCAGGAAATGTGTTGAGACTCAAAAAGGCCATCTATGGGCTGAAACAATCACCAAGAGCTTGGTACCATAAGCTCAGCACTACCCTCAATGGAAAAGGGTTTAGTAGATCTGAGGCAGACCATACTCTATTCACTCTTACCAGCCAACAAGGTATAGTAGTCATCCTTGTGTATGTTGATGATATTATCATCACAGGGAGTGACAAAGAAGGTATACAAACCACTAAAGCTTATTTGAAATCTGTTTTTGATATTAAAGATTTGGGTGAACTAAAGTACTTTCTTGGAATAGAAGTATGCCGATCTAAAGAAGGGCTCTTCTTATCCCAGAGAAAGTACACACTTGATCTCTTGAATGGAGCATGTATGCTTGGAGAGAAACCAGCAAAGACTCCACTGGAGGATGGGTATAAGATCTTGCGTGAGGGGGAGTATGAGGCAACACCATTTGATGATCCAAAACAATACAGAAGACTAGTGGGTAAGCTTATCTACTTAACCATCACTAGACCTGATATCTGTTTTGCTGTGAACCAGGTGAGCCAGCATATGCAAGTGCCAAAGGTTCATCACTGGAAAATGGTGGAAAGGATACTTAGATATCTTAGTGGAGCTCCTGGACAAGGAGTATGGATGGGATGTAATGGCAACACAGAAGTAGTAGGATACTGTGATGCTGATTGGGCAGGACACAGAAATGATAGGAAGTCCACCACTGGCTATTGCACCTTCATTGGAGGCAACTTGGTAACCTGGAAAAGCAAGAAGCAAAAGGTGGTTTCATGTTCAAGTGCTGAAGCTGAATACAGAGCCATGAGGAAACTCACAAATGAGCTGGTGTGGATCAAAGGATTACTCAAATATTTGGGAGTTGAGATCACTTCTCCAATCACAATGCATTGTGACAACCAGGCAGCCATTCACATAGCCTCAAACTCAGTGTTTCATGAAAGGACAAAACACATTGAGGTGGATTGCCATAAGGTGAGGCAAATGGTGATACAAGAAGTCATATTGCCTTGCTACACAAGGAGTGAAGATCAGTTGGCCGACATTTTCACTAAGGCCGCAAGTACCAAGGTGTGTGAGTCCATTTATCCTAAACTTGGACTCACTGACGTTACCAAGGCATGATCCTCTTAGCCATGGAGCTTCTACTCTTTCCTTAGTATGTTTTTATCCCAAAATCAGGGTTTTGCATACTAAGGTTTTAATGAGGGAAGTCTTCATGGTTTCCAAGCTTGATCATTGCATTGGATCAAGCTTGAGGGGGAGTATTGACCTTAGGGAATAAAGGAGACAAAGAAATGAAGAGGATGAAGTTACTTGGGAGACAAGGCAGTCCGTACATGTGTACGAAATGACTTGACTTGCAAGATACTCATCTGTGACCTAGAGGAGACTTGAGAGACAAGGAATAAAGGAGCACTCGCCAAGTTTGAATATTCAAACTGAAGAGGGATCCGTTGGAGGCAAGAAGACAAAGAGTGAATTGTTTATAGTAAAAGTCACATGTGCTCAGCTCACCCACTTGCAGGCAGACCGTTCAGGACCTGTCCCTTTCCTTCTCCAGCATCTCGTCCAGAGCAACATATTTTAATATATTCCTTTTGTTTATTCATTTATGGGCAGAAGGCATCTTGCCTATTTAGGCTCTTGTAAACCTGTTTATTCAGAAGTAAGGAAAAAGAATCCTTCCTCATTCTCTATTCTCTCTCGAATTCAAACAGCAAACCTCTCTCTCTTTCTTCTTCTCTCGAATCAAATACACTCTCTCTCTCTCCTGTTCTTGAGTGTTCTTCCTCATATTCTTCATAAACTTACACATCAAGTATAGACACCCAATACCAAGACTTGATGACATGCTGGATGAGCTCAGTGGTGCCACTATCTTCTCCAAGATAGACCTGAAGAGTGGTTATCACCAGGTTAGAATGAAGGAAGGTGATGAGTGGAAGACTGCCTTTAAAACCAAAAGGGGACTCTATGAGTGGCTAGTCATGCCATTTGGTCCCACCAATGCCCCAAGCACCTTCATGCGCCTCATGAACCATGTCTTAAGGGCATACATCTGTAAGTTTGTAGTTGTTTACTTTGATGATATTTTGATCTATAGCACTAGCTTAGAAGATCATCTTAAACATCTTGAAAAGGTTTTGGAAACACTGCACCTAGAACAACTATATGCTAACCTTAAGAAGTGTACCTTTTGCACTGATCAACTAGTATTCCTAGGCTTTGTTGTTAGTTCACAGGGATTGAAAGTAGATGAGGAGAAGATCAAAGCAGTACAGGATTGGCCTACCCCAACTACCATCGGCCATGTAAGGAGTTTCCATGGTTTGGCCAGCTTCTATAGGAGGTTTGTCAAAGACTTCAGCACCATAGCAGCCCCACTGACATCAGTGATCAAGAAGGATGTTGCCTTCAAATGGGGAACTGAACAGGAAGAAGCTTTTCAAAAACTTAAAACTAGCTTAACTAATGCTCCTGTTTTGGTTTTGCCTAACTTTGACAAAACTTTCGAGATTGAATGTGATGCCTCAGGAACAGGTGTGGGAGCCGTGTTAACTCAAGGAGGAAAACCAGTAGCATTCTTCAGTGAGAAGCTACATGGAGCAACCCTCAACTACCCCACCTATGACAAGGAGTTGTATGCTCTAGTGAGGTCACTAGAAACTTGGCAACACTACCTCTTATCCAAGGAGTTTGTGATCCACACTGACCATGAGACACTGAAGTATCTGAGGGGACAAAACACTTTGAAGAAGAGACATGCTCGTTGGTTAGAGTTTGTAGAATCATTCCCCTATGTGATCAAGTACAAGAAGGGGAAGGAGAACATTGTAGCTGATGCCTTATCCAGGAGACATGCACTTATATCCCTGATGGAGGCTAAGGTTATGGGTTTTGAACACATCAAGGATCAGTATGGAGAGGATCCTGACTTTGGAGACATCTACAAGCAGTGTAGACAAGGAGCATTTGGGTCCTTCTTTAAGCAAGACGAGTTCCTTTTCAGGGACAAGAGGCTATGTATTCCACAAGGATCAATGCGTGAACTGATATTGAGAGAGGCACATGGAGGAGGCCTCATGGGACATTTTGGCCGAGACAAGACACTAAGCATTGTAGCTGAGCATTTCTTCTGGCCACACTTGAGGAGAGATGTGGAGAGGTTCTGTGCAAGGTGCATCATTTGTCTCAAGGGAAAGTCCAGGTTGCATCCTCATGGATTATACATTCCTTTGCCTATTCCTGACCTACCTTGGGTAGATATTTCCATGGATTTTGTTCTAGGATTGCCAAAGATCAGAAACAAAGATTCCATCTTTGTGGTTGTAGACAGGTTCTCTAAGATGGCACACTTCATTCCTTGCAACAAAACCAATGATGCATCCCAAACTGCTGACTTATTCTTCAAAGAAGTGGTGAAGCTCCATGGCATCCCTAGAACCATTGTTTCTGACCGAGACACCAAGTTCTTGAGCCACTTTTGGAGGACACTTTGGAGGAAGCTGGGAACTAAGCTACTCTTCTCCACAACCTGCCATCCACAGACTGATGGTCAGACTGAGGTTGTGAACCGCACACTCTCCACTCTACTAAGAGCCACGGTTGGTAAGAACTTGAGGAATTGGCTTGATTGTCTACCTTTCATTGAGTTTGCTTACAACCGAGTTCCACATTCTGCTACTAAGCTATCACCTCTTGAGATTGTGTTTGGGTTTAAACCAACAACACCTATGGATCTCCTACCTATTCCCCACAAGGACCAAATGATTAGTCAAGAAGGAGAGACTAAGGCCGAGTTGATGCAGAAGATTCATGAGAAGGTTAAGGCTAACTTAGAGCACCAGAATGAGCTGAACAAGAGGCAAGCTGATAAGGGAAGAAAGGAGGTTTCTTTTGAACCAGGAGATTGGGTTTGGTTACACATGAGATCAGAAAGGTTCCCTAACCAGAGGAAGTCTAAGCTATCCCCTAGAGGAGACGGTCCTTTCAAAGTCCTGAAGAAGATCAATGACAATGCATACCAGCTGGAGCTGCCAGGTGAGTTAAATGTATCTTCTACATTCAATGTGTCTGATCTATCTTATTTTCATGCAGATGAAACTGTTATGAGGTCAGAACCTTCTCAAGAGGGAGAGAATGATGAGGACATAGAACCATATATCAACATCCCAACCCTAAGAAAAGCACCAAGAACAAGATCAGGAACCAAGGGGGTGATTGCAAGCTTCTGTGAAGCCATTTAAGGATTGTTTGCCAAGGCTAATAGCAACCCCAACTTAGATGACATCACAAACCGTCTAGACAAGCTCTCCATTTCCGGATCAGAGGTTATAAAGACTCAACCTTATGTTATACAAGACGGTCCAAAAGATAATGCTATCCTATGGTCTATCATTCCGCATAAAGAGATGGTTTCCTTATTCACCATCTCCCCACTTAAGTAAAACGGTGAGTATCAAGGGGAAGAGGCAAGCTTCCTAAACGACAACACTTCACACTTCTGCTCTTCTCCTAACCCCAACGGCTACCTTACCACAATTCAAATCCACCAGAAAGGTAAGTAAGGTAAGCATATTTCAATATTTTATTTACTTGATTTTCCTTGCAGGTTTTGGGTCTTTTATTTATTTCATTCTCGAATAAACCAGGCATTGTTTAGCCTTTGCTTTTAATTAGGTCCTAAGATTGAGTCATTGTATTAAATTTGCTTCAAAAACCCCTAGAAGGGCATAGCTGCATCGGCGAGTATATAAGCCCCTATAAGCAGCCTTGTATTCTTTAACCTATTATGAAATATATGAGTCAGTTTGCCCCTAGCAACTAAAACCCTAAGTCTTTCTGTGTGTGTGAGAAGCAGCATTGAGAGCAGCCGAGTCTTATCAAGCTTATTCCATTGAGCTTGTGGCGACTTTCGATCCATCTGATTGAGTTCTTCAATCTATTCACTCCATATCGATCCCTTGTCCTTGTTGAGTTGTTTATACGAACAAGCAGCTTGGATCCACACTCCATCATCACGTCATCCTCCATCCAGTGAGACAGCAAGTTGGTTACACGACTATTTGTTGTTTCCCATCCTCCACTGATCCGTTCTAAGAGCAATCAAGCCGGTTATCATCTCATTCCATTCCATCCGCAAGAACTCACTCCATTCTCACCTCCATCCTTCCACCAAAGCTTGATACTCATCCTCTATCCATCCAGTGTGAGAAGGGTGCTTCCCGTGCCCATATCATTTCTGGTTTACCATTGGCTAGATACTTGATGGTGAAGATCCACCTACTTGTTACTGCCTTCTTTCCTTTTGGAAGTTCAGCCTCATACCAAGAGTCATTGTCTATCATGGCCTGAGTTTCATGACCCACTGATTCCTTCCATTCCTTATCCTTCATTGCTTCTTCATAGGATCTTGGTACGTATTCTTGATCCAGGTTGCTCATGAGGACTCGATGCTCTTCTGGATATTGAGCCAGAGAGCATGTGGATTGAATGGGATGAGCTACTGCATTTGCATTGTAGTACACCCTTGTGTTCGTCCAGTTAGATGGGGGTTGCCTGATTCCTCCTTAATGGCTGCACCTGAGCTTCTTCATCCTCATGGGTTTGTGGTTGAGGCTGCTCCTGGGTTTCTACTGAGCCATGTTGATCATGATGTATTGTCTCCTCTGGTTCTGGTTGGTTTTCCCCCTCATGATCAAGATGAGTCTCATTTTCAACCGTTCCAGCAGTGTGAGCCGGTCCTTCTCTTGTTTCCTCCCTGGCCTGAGGCTGACTAATACCAAGACTTTCTAGTATGATCCTCAGGTTGTTTGCTCTGTCTGAAGGCGCATGTGAGAGATCCTTCAAGTTATCCCAGCTCTTCTCATCATAGTACCCTTTAGACTCCACAAATTTCACATCCCTTGAGACCATAACTCTCCTAGTTTCTGGTACATAGCACTTGTATCCTTTCTGGTTGGCTGAATAACCAATGAACATTGCTTTGACACTCTTTGCTTCAAGTTTGTTTCTTTGTTCTCCTGGAATCAAGACAAAGCACATACACCCAAACACACGCAAGTGATCAATGGATGGTCTAGTTTTGTTCAATACCTCATAAGGAGAGACATCATGGAGAACCCGTGTGGGTGTTCTATTGATCAGATAGCATGCTGACACCACAACATCCCCCCAAAACCTCTTTGGAACATTTGTGTGGAACATCATGCTTCTGGCCACCTCCATAAGATGTCTATTCTTTCTCTCAGCCACTCCATTTTGTTGTGGTGTCTATGGGCAGCTTGTCTGATGAATGATTCCCTGTTTGGCTAGGTGTTTTTTGAAAGCATGGCTTGTGTACTCCCCACCATTGTCTGGCCTAAAAATTTTAATCTTGGCATTGAAGTGATTAGTTATATAGCTTTGAAAGTTCATAAACGCTTCTAACACCCTATCTTTTGATTGAATTAAGGTCAGCCAAGTGTATTTCGATTTCTCATCAATAAAAGTAACAAAATACTTTGTGGTTTTCCCTAGAGACACAAGGAGCAGTCCACACATCAGAATGAATTAGATCAAAGCAGTGCTCATAGATAGTTGTTGATTTAGTAAAAATAGACTTGCAATGTTTGCCAAGGATAAAAGCTTCACAGCTATCAGTTTTAAAGGAAAGATTAGGCAACATTAAGCTTAAAGCACGAGAATGAGGATGACCTAATCTAGCATGCCATAAAACATTCGAAGCTAAGACAGGAATAGAACTAAAAGCACAAGAAATATCAGAACTAAGTTTGGTGTCTTCAAGCAAGTACAACCCTTCCTTGCTCACACCTTTCCCAAGCATCTTACTTGTCTCAATATCCTGAAAATGAACATCATTAGGGCTGAAAATAACTTTGCAATTGAGATCAGTAGTAGCCTTTTTAACTGAAAGCAAGTTGGAAGCAAATGTGGGCATATAAAATGCCTTAGAATCCTTATCAAATAATTTCAAGTTGCCTATGCCTCTAATAGGTACTCTATCACCATTAGCAATTACTACTTTCCTAAGGCAGGTTCAATGTTGCTAATAAGACTAGAGTCCTTAATCATGTGATGAGATGCTCCTGAATCAATAATCAATGGTTTATCACTCAATGATTTATTTAAAACATTTCTACTGATGTTACCAGAGCTTGCATTGAGTGCCTTGATAAGGGCCTCAATGTCTGACTTGCGGATGAAGGCATCATCAGGAGCTGGTTGAGATGTGGCTCCAACTGCATAGGTGGTGGAAACCAGAGTTCTTCCTTCACCATTTGGACGCATAGGCGGAGAGGTTTGCTGAACAGCTTCACTGGCCCTTGCTTGGTTAAATCTTGATGGTGGCCTGAGGTGTGGGTGAAGAATCCAGTACTGGTTCTTCATGTGACCACGGCCCTTGCAATGCTCACAAGTAACTTGCCGGTTCTCTGGTTTGAAGAAGCCCTTGTTAGCTGAGGCTTCAGCCTTGTGAGCCATGTTCAAGTCACCTTTTCCACCAAATAGACCCACTGAGCCTTTCTCCTTCTGGATTTGAGCACATACCTCCTCAAGACTAGGTAACTTGTCTGCCCTCAACAGATGTTTGATGAGGTCATTGTAACCTGGATTGAGAGTGAGGAGTAGACCAAACACCTTGTCTTGCTCACGCCTCTCATTCAGGATGATAGGATCAGTAGTACTTGGCCTCAACATCTCCAGCTCTGTCCAGAGAGCTCTGAACTTACCAAAGTGTTGGTTAAAGTCCATATCTTCCTGGTTCAAGCAGTTGATGGCCTTCTTTACTTCAAAGACCCTACTGAGGTTGGATATGTTTCCATATACCTTCTGAAGGGTATCCCACAACTCTTTTGCGGTTTCACAGTATGAGTAGGCCTCCATTATGGGGCCATCAAGTGAGCTCTGGATGATGTTCAGAACCATAAAGTCCTCTTGACTCCAATTGCCTTCATCTGCCACCATAAGCTCCTTGTCGTCTTCTCCTTGAATGGTTTGTTTTGGCGCCTCACCTGGAGTGATATGGGACCATAAACCTCTTCCACCAAGGGCATTCTTGATCAATCTTGACCAGAGAAGGTAGTTCACTCCTTTTAGAGTGACTGGAATCACCACTGCCTTGTTTTGCTCCATTTCGAGTTGCTATTATCAAGTGGGTAAAAGGGTGTTCTTGAGGGTTTTTTGAAAGAGATCTGGAGAGTATTTGGTTTCTGGATATAGGTTTAGACAGAAAACAAATAGGAACAAGCTATCTCTTTGTCTCAAGTAAAAAACGAGAAGTAAAATTTGAAGAACAGTTGATGAACTTGCAAGAACAGATCTATTATCCACTGGATAAAAGGATGTTCCTCAAGATCTGCAAGAACTGATCGGATGAAAGTAAAGAGGAAGGTGAGTAGATTAACTTTGCGGAAGAATTTAGAGAGTTTAGGAGCTTAAAGCTCTGATACCATGTAAGAATATTGAAGAACATAATGAAGAACAAGGAAGAACAGGTGAGAGAGAAGGAGTTTGATTCGAAATGTTAGGAGGGAGAGAGAGAGAAAATAGGAAGGATTCTTTTTCCTTAGATTAAAATGAACTGCATACAACTTAATAAATAAGCAAAGAAAGCAGAGAAAGAAAACAATATAATAATGGGTTCTGGTTGATGGAGAGTGACATGTCCTGAACGGCTAGAAGCTCTCAACGGATCCCTTGACCATTCAAACCAGTTTGAATTTGAATCTCTTCTTATTCATGTAGTTGATGCATGTAGTCGACTATATCACAGGACTATGTAGTTGATGCATGTAGTTGATGCATGTAGTCGACTATATCACAGGACTATGTAGTTGATGCATGTAGTTGATGCATTTAGTCGACTATATCACAGGACTATGTAACCAGATCTCTTCTTATTCATGTCAATAAGTTTGTCCATCAGTTTGTGGATGACATGTAGTAGAAAACAACAGTTTAGTGCCTAGCTTAGACCAAAGAGTCTTCCAAAAGTAACTAAGAAACTTAGTGTCCCTATCAGAAACTATAGTCCTAGGCATGCCATGTAAACGAACAACTTCTTTAAAGAACAGGTTAGCAACGTGCAATGCATCATCAGTCTTATGACATGCTATGAAATGTGCCATCTTAGAGAACCTATCAACAACAACAAAGATTGAATCTTTTCTGGTTCTAGTCCTAGGTAATCCAACAATAAAGTCCATGGAAATGTCATTCCAGGGATGGTGTGGAATGGGTAAAGGAGTATACAAACCTTGGGATTGGACTTGGGACTTGGCATGCTTGCAAGTAGCACACCTCCCACAGATTCTCTCCACATCTCTCTTCATGTGCGGCCAGTAGAAGTGATCCTGCAAAACTTTTAAGGTCTTGGCAATCCCAAAGTGTCCCATTAGACTGCCCCCATGGGATTCCCTAACAAAGAGATCTCGCAAAGAACAGTTAGGCACACACAATCTATTATCATAAAACAAGAAACCTTCTTTTCTAAAGTAATTCCCTGCAGCAAACTTCTCACAAGATGCATAAGCTTCCTTGAAATCAAGGTCAGTAGCATACATATCTTTGATCTGCTCAAATCCAAGTAACTTAGCATCTAAAGTGGTCAAGAGAACATACCTCCGAGATAGTGCATCAGCAACTATGTTCTCCTTACCTTGTTTATACTTGATCACGTATGGGAAAGTCTTTATGAACTCAACCCATCTCACGTGTCTCTTGATAAGCTTACTCTGCCCTTTTAGATACTTTAGGGACTCATGATCAGTGTGGATGACAAACTCCTTGGGCCACAGGTAATGCTGCTGATGAGCCCCTAGGATGCTCTTTGGTTGATGGGGATGGATAGATCCTTGAAAGAACGAATCAGAGACTCAAGTTCTTCAAGGTTTGTGGATTGAATGGTGACACAAGAGGGATGGATGATCTCTTGATACTCCTAGGCGACTGATCTGGATATGACACACCAAATAAGAAGCCCTTAGGTCTCTGGATATTACACACCAGAACTCGACAACTTCTAGAGAGAGAGAGCCGTCAAAAGAGAAAAGAAACTCGTGGTTTATTGATTGCTTGAGTACAATAGGGTTAGGAGAACCCTTTAAATAAAAGAAACCAGAGAACAGGCTCTCTAGGGTTTCGAAAATAATAAAAAGGAAAACTATAGTTTAAAAATAACATAAGCTTTAAAATGTAATAAAATGTGAACTTCTGCTAGCCTTGGGCCGAGATAGAGCCTAATGTGAAAATAGAGAGATTTAGTGTCTGATTTGTGTAGAGAAAATGAAGAACAGCAAGAACATGAGAGAGAGAGGGATTTCGCCCAGAATAAGAGAGAGAGAGAGAGGAAATCTATTTCCTTAACTTAATAATGTTCCTGGTTACATGCTTTAAATAGACAGATACTCAGATACAAGTTGACAAGAAAATATAATAAACAAAGGAGAGAGAACAGGACAAAGGGCTCTTGCAGCTGAAGTGAAAGTGACTGCTCATAACTGGTCCCCAATTGATTCTCTGCCTTATCAGACCTCATCAGACCTCATCAGACCTGTGACTTCTTCCTTTCAACGTCTCTCTTTGTTTCTGGTCAAGGCAAGTTGTGCTCCAGACTATTTGAATATGTTTCTGGTCAAGTTCCCTCTATTTCTTGCCTTGCACCCTACGTTAGGTCAGAGACTGTACGGACCACACAGTTTTGATTCATCCAAATGTCTCTTGTGATCTCTTCTCATTGTTTATATCTTCATGTCAACACATAACTCCATCTTATTTGTTCTTCATCTCAACACTCCCCCTCAAGCTTGATCTTAGGTACTGGTCAAGCTTGGAACCATGAAGAACTTCCCTCATTAAAACCTTAATGTGCAAAACCCAGTGGGAAAAAGCACACCAAGGAAAAAGAGTAGAAGCCTTCATGATAGGAAAGTCAATGAGATGTGAGGTCTATGAGTCCCAACTTAGACTGGATGAACTCACAGACTTTTGTGCTTGCTGCCTTTGTGAAGATGTCAGCTAGCTGGTCTTCACTTCTAGTGTAGCAAGGTAGGATGACTTGTTGCTCCACTGCTTGTCTCACTTTATGGCAGTCTACTTCGATATGCTTTGTCCTCTCATGAAACACTGAGTTTGAAGCTATGTGTATGGCGGCCTGGTTATCACAGTGCATGGTGATTGGAGTTGTTGTCTCAATGCCCAAATCCCTCAGTAGGTTCTTGATCCATATGAGTTCACTAGTGAGCTTCCTCATAGCTCTATACTCTGCCTCAGCACTAGAACATGACACCACCTTCTGCTTCTTACTCTTCCATGTTACCAAGTTGCCTCCAATGAATGTACAATACCCAGTGGTTGATCTCCTATCAACTCTATCTCCTGCCCAATCAGCATCACAGTATCCTACAACCTCAGTGCTTCCATTGCAACCCATCCAAACTGGTACGGCCCTGGAATGGCTGTCTCTCCCTGGATCACTTGAAGGGGGCGTGGGTGTATGATAGATGATGATGATGGTCTTCTCCTTCAAGTTGTGGAAGGCCCTAAGGATGCTTTGCTAGTCCTGAGACACAGGGGCGTCCTGCTTGATGTCTAGGATGGATCACAGAAGGTTTAACTCTTCTTTAGTGTGATATAAAACTGCTCACAAACGTGAACAGGATAAAGAAGTCTCCTAAGAGACGATTTGTCTGAGCCAAAGCTTAAATTTATTGAATAATGGTTGATTGTTTACATGGAGGCTCGTGGCAACATAAATAAGAAAGAAGAAAACGAAATCCTAAGCTAATAAACCCTAAACCTAAACCAAGTTGGTTTAGTCTAAACCTATTCCTAATTGGTTTACTAACCCTAAACCCAATTGCAATTGGTTTACACTTAATAAAAATCATAAATAAACTTAAAATAAACCATATTAGACGTGCTTAATCTTCTTGGCCCAATCATAATCCAAGCTGGCTTGTCTTTCCACTTTTTGGGCCGATAAAGGCCTTTTTCGAACAACTCTTTCTTGGGCTCAATCCATCTTGTTTCTGCTACGACCAAGTACCTCCTTAAGCCCATTTGGATGATGCAAATACTCCTGATAATCCATTTCCAGCTCTGGTTCTTCATCTTCCATTTCCAACTCATTTCTCGGCCATGTCGGTTTGACCGGTCCATTTCTCGATCATGCAAGACCATCCATTTCATTTCCTGTCCAACCAGCTTCCTTCCATCATTTCCTTGGTCAATCAGGTTGAATACTAGACGTCCATGTTGGTCCATAGTCATTGCTATCTTTATAAAGGCCTCATCAAGACCCATAACTTTATGTCGGTCCAATACCTCATGAATAAGGCCAATAAGCTCTCCAATAAGCCCATTAAGCTGTGCTATGGCCCATATTCTTTCCGAGACGTGTATTGACTTCCAGAGCATAGATTTGAAGCTGATCCAGGTCGCACCATTCCCTCCTCCTTTAAAAGGATTTGTCCTCAAATCCAGCTCCTCAAGGGTGAAAAGATGGTCGAATCTCAGCTTATTTGTTTCTCTTGGGAACATGGTGTTGTTAAATCTCTTGTGCACGTTTATCTCCCCTCCAGGCTCAAACACAAAGCTTTGTAAATCCTTCACACGTCCTAGAGGCTTCACTGGACGCTGCTCATTACAAGTAACACTTAGAGCAAGCAATTTCTGCTCCTTGTTTAGTTCAGATCTCATTGCTTCTGATTGAGCTTCTCCCCACTGATACCAAACAAAAGCCTTGATCTTAGACTTCTGGAAACGTGCTCTCAGCTTAGATAAACCAGAAACAAGAATTGGTTCTCTCTGTTCATGCAATAACCCTTTCAAGTCAAGCTTCAATGCTGCTGCTATTTGGATCAGATTGTTGTTAATGCTTTTATGCAAATACAAGCTTCCTCCTGGTTCGAAAACAAGGTGTTGCAGACCCTTAACAAACCTCAGGTGCTCCACTAGGCTGATCTGAATCCATACAGGAGGTTTTGTTAGTAGATCACAAGAAAAAGATTCAATGATATCACCTTCTTCAACCATAGTTGTAAGTTGTAATTCATGAGCTTTAGGTGATCCATCAAGAACTCCTTCTTCAGCTTGGTTCAGAACATGCACGTGATCATATATAACTGATGATATCTCCTCTTGATTCCGGTGGGTGTCCCAGTTGTCCTCTTGACAAAGAGTGGTTGGTTCTGATTCAAACTCTTGTTCTATCTCACCCTGTTTTGCTGCAGTTTCTTCTTTCTTCTCTGCTGGTTCCTTCTGGCAACAACTTAGCTCATCATCTCTGGATTTTGGACGTGGGACTGACATGTGTTGTGGGTTTTTCATCACAGCAGTGAGTGATTGATCTATCATGTTCATGAGGTGTTTCTTGAGCTGTGGGCTTTGCAATTCATCAAGATATGCTTCATGTAGCTGCAGCTTTCTCTGTTCCTCACGACTATAGTAGGACTTTAGCTCATCTCTGGATGTCCTAGCACGTCCATTAGCTTCTCTAGCTGTGATTTGCATCCTTTCCAAATCACTTTGCCCATGCCTCTTGGCTACAAACCGTTTCTTCATGACAGTCTTCATCTCATACCAAGAAGAAATCTGTTGCTCTCCATATTGTCTCCTAGTGTTAGCTGTCTGATACCACCAGTCAAGTGCATATCCACATAATCCAGTAGTTGCTAGCTGAACCTGCTTCTCTGCTGTGCGTCTATGGCAGTTAAAGATTGAATCCATCTCCTTTTGCCATTCTAAGTATGTATCTGGATCAAACTCTCCATAGAAGGGTGGAATCTGGAAAACTTTTTCTCTTCTCTGCAACAACTCCTTTGTTGCTTTGCTCTCAGCCTTCTTCTCATTGTTTCTATTGATTCCAAAAGAATTCATGGAAGATCTGCTTGGTATTGGATAGATTTCGTGCTCCTAGGATAGAACTTCAAACCCTAACCTTCAAGTGGCTCTGATACCACTTGGTACGGCCCTGGAATGGCTGTCTCTCCCTGGATCACTTGAAGGGGGCGTGGGTGTATGATAGATGATGATGATGGTCTTCTCCTTCAAGCTGTGGAAGGCCCTAAGGATGCTTTGCTAGTCCTGAGACACAGGGGCGTCCTGCTTGATGTCTAGGATGGATCACAGAAGGTTTAACTCTTCTTTAGTGTGATATAAAACTGCTCACAAACGTGAACAAGATAAAGAAGTCTCCTAAGAGACGATTTGTCTGAGCCTAAGCTTAAATTTATTGAATAATGGTTGATTGTTTACATGGAGGCTCGTGGCTACATAAATAAGAAAGAAGAAAACGAAATCCTAAGCTAAAAAACCCTAAACCTAAACCAAGTTGGTTTAGTCTAAACCTATTCCTAATTGGTTTACTAACCCTAAACCCAATTGCAATTGGTTTACACTTAATAAAAATCATAAATAAACTTAAAATAAACCATATTAGACGTGCTTAATCTTCTTGGCCCAATCATAATCCAAGCTGGCTGTCTTTCCACTTTTTGGGCCGATAAAGGCCTTTTTCGAACAACTCTTTCTTGGGCTCAATCCATCTTGTTTCTGCTACGACCAAGTACCTCCTTAAGCCCATTTGGATGATGCAAATACTCCTGATAATCCATTTCCAGCTCTGGTTCTTCATCTTCCATTTCCAACTCATTTCTCGGCCATGTCGGTTTGACCGGTCCATTTCTCGATCATGCAAGACCATCCATTTCATTTCCTGTCCAACCAGCTTCCTTCCATCATTTCCTTGGTCAATCAGGTTGAATACTAGACGTCCATGTTGGTCCATAGTCATTGCTATCTTTATAAAGGCCTCATCAAGACCCATAACTTTATGTCGGTCCAATACCTCATGAATAAGGCCAATAAGCTCTCCAATAAGCCCATTAAGCTGTGCTATGGCCCATATTCTTTCTGAGACGTGTATTGAATTCCAGAGCATAGATTTGAAGCTGATCCAGGTCGCACCACAAACTCCTTGACCAGGAGCTTCTCTTAGATACCTCATGATCCTCTCTACTATATTCCAATGATGAAATTTAGGAGCTTGCATGTGCTGACTGGCTTGGTTCACAGCAAAACAAATGTCAAGTCTTGTTATGGTCAGATAAATGAGCTTCCCAACCATTCTTCTATACTTCTTGACATCCTTAAATGGAGTGTTCTCAAACTCCCCCTCTCGCAGCACTTTGTAGCCATCCTCAAGAGGAGTCTTTGCTGCTCTTCCCCCAAGGTCTCCTGCCTCTCTCAACAGATCCATTGCATACTTCCTTTGAGACAGAAATAGTCCTTCCTTGGATCTACACACTTCAATTCCAAGGAAATACTTCAGCTCTCCAAGATCCTTGATGTCAAACACTGATTTCAGGAATGCTTTGGTGGCCTGAATCCCTTCCTTGTCGCTTCCTGTGATGATAATATCATCTACATATATCAGGATAACCACAATGCCTTGTGGACCAGTCAATGTGAAGAGAGTATGATCAGCTTCTGACTTCCTAAATCCTCTTCCATTCAGTGTGGTGCTTAGCTTGTAATACCAGGCCCTTGGTGATTGCTTCAAGCCATAAATTGCTTTCTTCAGCCTCAACACATTCCCTGGTTTGACCAAGTGCCCTAGACCTGGAGGAGGATGCATGTAGACTTCATCTTCTAATTCTCCTTGCAGAAAGGCATTCTTCACATCCATTTGCCACAAATCCCATTCCAAGTTAGTAGCAATTGAGAAAATGATCCTAATGGTGTGAAGTTTTGCTATTGGTGCAAATGTATCAATGTAATCCTCTCCATATGTCTGAGTAAATCCTCTTGCAACCAGCCTTGTCTTGCGCCTCTCCACCTTTCCATTTGCCAAGTACTTAATTGTGAAAACCCACTTGCTTGTCACTGCCTTCTTGCCTTTTGGGAGTTCAGCCTCATATCAAGTGTCATTGACTATCATAGCATTGGTTTCATTCCCAACAGAGTCTCTCCACTCTTCAAGCTCCATTGCCTCTTCATATGACCTTGGAATGTACTCTTGATCCAGTTGACCAATAAAGACTTGGCGTTCTTGTGGATACTGAGCCAATGAGCATACTGCCTGTATAGGATGAGCCACTACCTGTGAGTTGAAGTAGACCCTCGTGTTGATCCAGTTTGAAGGATCCTTTCTCAGCCTTGTACTTCTCCTAAGAGTCTGGACTGCTTCAGGCTCTCCTTCCTCCTCAGATTCTGCTTCATCATTTACTGGTTCTGATTGTCCTTGTTGCCTTTCATCCTGATCATGTGTTTCTTGTTGATTCCCCCCTTCAGGATCAGGATGAGTGGCCTCTACACCTTCATTAGCCCCATCTTCCTCAACCACAGTGTCTTGACCAGATGTAACTTCAGGTGCACACGCTCTTGTCTCCTGATTTGCCTGAGTCATGCTGATGCCAAGATTCTCCAAAATCACTCTGAGATTGGCTGCTTTGTCTGATGCTTGAGAGAGGTCTTTCAAGTCATCCCAACTCTTTTCCTCATAGTATCCCCTAGTCTCCACAAACTTCACATCTCTTGATATGGAAACCTTTCTTGACACTGGATCATAACATTTATAACCCTTTTGTGTTGGAGAGTAGCCAATGAACATTGCCTTGGAACTTCTTGCATCTAACTTGCTCCTCAGTTCCCCTGGTATCAACACAAAGCAGAGGCAGCCAAATACTCGCAAATGATCCAAAGATGGCTTGTTGCAGTTTAGTACTTCAAATGGAGACATGTCATTGAGAATCTTAGTTGGAATCCTGTTGATAAGATAACAGGCAGTCATGACAGCATCACTCCAAAATCTCTTTGGCACATTAGTGTGGAACATCATTGACCTTGCTACTTCCATCAGGTGCCTATTCTTCCTCTCAGCTACTCAATTTTGTTGAGGAGTATAAGGACAGCTTGTCTGATGTATGATCCCATGTTGAGCTAGATACTGCTTGAATGCTTGACTTGTGTATTCTCCACCATTATATGACCTAAGAATCTTGAGTTTGGCATTGAAATGGTTGGATACATGGGTCTGAAAATTCTTGAAAGCTTCAAGCACTCTGTCCTTAGACTGAATCAGTGTCACCCGAGTATACTTAGACTTCTCATCAATGAATGTCACAAAGTATTTGTGATTTTCTCTGGAGAGACAAGGAGCAGTCCACACATCAGAGTGAACAAGGTCAAAGCATTTCTCATAGATGGTGCTAGACCTTGGAAAGACTGTCCTACAATGCTTCCCCAAGATACATGATTCACACACATCATTCTCAAACACCACACCAGGAAGCATCAGATTTAAGGCTCTAGCATGGGGATGTCCCAATCTAGCATGCCATGTGTTGTTATCAACTCCAGTAGCTGTACTGATCATGCAGATAGAAGGTTCTGTCTTTTGGAGATGATAGAGTTCATCCTGGCTGTGCCCTCTTCCTATCAGCTGCCCTGTCTTTAAGTCTTGAAACTCAACCTCATCTGGTCTGAATACAACCTGACAACTCAAGTCAACTGTAGCCTTCCTTACTGACAGCAAATTAGATGTAAACTGAGGCATATATAAGGCAGATGATTCCCTATCAAACAGTCTAAGGTTCCCAATCCCTTCTATCTTAACCTTATCTCCATTTGCTATAATCACGTTCCCTGAGGCAGGCTTGACATCACTAATCAAACTCCTATCACTAATCATGTGATGGCTAGCTCCTGAATCTATAATGATGGGTTTAGAGACAGGAGAATATTTACCAACCTCCTTGGGTGAGATAAGGGCCTTGGCAGCTTTTATAAAGGAATCAAAGTCTCTTCTGGTCACTGGACTATCAGAATTGGTCGCCCCTGCCATACTCCTCCATGTTCCTCCTTCATTAAAATCACCACAGAGTGCTGAATACATGGTTCTTCCTGTAATTACTTGATGCTCAAACTCCTTGAGCTGAATACATGGTTCTTCCTAGGGAACTTGGAAGCTTCCTTTCTTGAATGATATGACTTATCAGACTATTGCAGGGTGAATCCAGGTTTAGGAGAAGACTGAAAACTTTGTCTTGCTCATAGACAGCTTGAAGACTCTCCCATAGATTCCCATAAACATTTTGAAGCTTCTCCCATAGACTCTTGGCGGTTCTGAGGTGATAATGATCCTCCCAGATCTGTTCAGACAGAGAGCTGTGTATAATTCCAAGTGTTTGCTGTTCCTATTGAACCCACTTGTCTTCATGCTTTAGGCAAGTAGCCTGACTATCCTCTTGAGCCATCCTCTTTGAAGTTTCAGCCTCCATGATATGGCTGTCCCAAAGTCCATGACTTCCCAAGGTAACTCTGGCCACTCTTGACCATAAAAGATAATTAGGACCCTCTAGGGTCACTGGAATGAGATTCTCCTTCTTCATTTTCTTGGTCGAAATCATCTTTCCATTTTTGGCAATTTCTGGAGCTGGAAATGATGAACAGCTGAAGAACAAGATGAACTTTGCCAAAAATAGAAATGAAACTCAAAGAATTGCGGAAATAAGTGAATAAAGTAGAGAGATTTAGGTCTCAAGAGCATACAGCTCTGATACCATGTGAAAATAGAGAGATTTAGTGTCTGATTTGTGTAGAGAAAATGAAGAACAGCAAGAACATGAGAGAGAGAGAGGGATTTCGCCCAGAATAAGAGAGAGAGAGAGAGGAAATCTATTTCCTTAACTTAATAATGTTCCTGGTTACATGCTTTAAATAGACAGATACTCAGATACAAGTTGACAAGAAAATATAATAAACAAAGGAGAGAGAACATGACAAAGGGCTCTTGCAGCTGAAGTGAAAGTGACTGCTCATAACTGGTCCCCAATTGATTCTCTGCCTTATCAGACCTCATCAGACCTCATCAGACCTGTGACTTCTTCCTTTCAACGTCTCTCTTTGTTTCTGGTCAAGGCAAGTTGTGCTCCAGACTATTTGAATATGTTTCTGGTCAAGTTCCCTCTATTTCTTGCCTTGCACCCTACGTTAGGTCAGAGACTGTACGGACCACACAGTTTTGATTCATCCAAATGTCTCTTGTGATCTCTTCTCATTGTTTATATCTTCATGTCAACACATAACTCCATCTTATTTGTTCTTCATCTCAACACCTAAGTGATGTGTAAGACAAGTTGTGGCCTCGTTAAAAACCTTCCTCCGGAAAACCTCGTGGGACAAAACCAAAAGCAAGGAAAAGAGCACGCACAAAGTGTCTTGCCTAGACACTAACTCAGCTTGATGTAGAGATGGCTTGAATGGCGATCAAGACATCTCGGATCAAACCTTGTCCAAGACTTTCTTCTTGTTGTGGATGTGAAGTGAGTAATCCAACAACATTATCTTTAAGTTTCTTGACTCTGGAACGAGTCATGGGACCTTCTGGAATGGCTAGAGCATCATCACCAGGCTGCTGGTGCATTGTGGCTTCATGTGGCTCATCTAGACTCTCCTTGTTCTTCTTAGTGATCCGGTCCATGATCACTTCATCTAAGCTCCCTTTGTCCTCTTTAGTAAGCTGGTCCATGATCACATCAGCTGCTATGTTTGCAAGGCCCTCACCAAGGCATAGAGTTCTTTGTCATATGTAGCATAGTTGAGAGTAGCTCCTCCAAGCTTCTCACTGAAGTAGGCTATGGGTTTCCTATCCTGCATCAATACAGCACCAATTCCAATTCCTGAGGCATCACATTCTATTTCAAAAGTTTTTGTAAAGTCAGGAAGCATAAGAAGAGGTGATTGAGTAAGCTTCTCTTTTAGGCATTGGAAAGCCTTCTCTTGTGCTTCTCCCCATTTGAATCCGACATCCTTCTTTATCACTTCAGTCAAGGGAGCTGCAATGGTGCTGAAGTCTCTCACAAATCGCCTATAGAACCAAGCAAGCCCATGGAAGCTTCTCACTTCTCCCACTGAGGTTGGGCTCGGCCAGTCCTTGATGGCTTTGATCTTCTCTTCATCCACCTTAACTCCATCTGCACTCACAACAAAGCCTAGAAAAACCAAGTTATCCGTGCAAAAAGTGCACTTCTTCAAGTTGGCTTAAAGATTTTCATTTCTCAAAACGTTCAGGACAGCCCTAAGATGTTCTATATGCTCTTCTAAGGTCTTGCTATATACTAAGATGTCATCAAAGTATACAACAACAAAAATGCCTATGAATAATCTAAGAACATCATTCATTAATCTCATGAATGTACTAGGTGCATTGGTTAATCCAAATGACATAACTAACTGTGAGAATTAGATAATCAGAGAGAGTTTAATTGAAGATTATGAAGAACATTTTGAAGAACAAGAGAGAGAGAGGATTCTGGAAGAGAGAGAGAGAGAGAGAATGAAGAAAATGAGTTTCTGATTTCTTGTCTACAAAGAGTTACAATACCACATTATTTAAAGACAATTCTGGATAAACAAGACAAGAGAAATAAACATATAATAAGGTGGTCTGGTCAAGGTCTGGGAAGAGTCAGGCTGGTGGACAGACTGGTCAACAGTCTGGACAGTGCAGTGGACAAGGCAGTGGTCCATGAAAGGGACAGGACACCAAACGAGATCCTTAATCCTTTTTAATTCTTTTCTTGCCCAACTCTCTTTAAACTTGAACCAGACGAGATCCTTCTTGTTCTCCTTGTCTTCTAAGTTATTTGGGACCAGAAAGGTTGCTCGATCATCAAGGCTTGTACGGACAGACTTGTGTTCCAAGTCTGTAAGGACCAAGTGATCTTGCAACCATCTGAACCTTTTTTCCTTCTTGTCTTCTTATTGCTTCTTGTCAACACTCCCCCTCAAGCTTGAGCATATGGATTGATCAAGCTTGGAAACCATGAAGCATTCCCTCATTAAAACCTTAACTTGGAAAAAACCACTTGGGATAAAAACCAAACTAAGGAAAAAGAGTAGAATACTTCATGGCAAGGAGATCAGTGACAAGTGAGGTCTATGAGTCCAAGCTTAGGATGAATGAACTCACAGACCTTGTTGCTGGCTGCCTTAGTGAATATATCAGCTAACTGATCCTCACTTCTAGTGTAGCATGGAAGAATGACTTGCTGCTCCACTGCTTGTCTAACTTTATGACAGTCCACTTCTATGTGCTTGGTCCTCTCATGAAAGACTGAGTTAGAGGCAATATGGATTGCTGCCTGGTTGTCACAGTGCATTGTCATTGGTGTAGTGATATCTATACCCAAGTCCTTTAGAAGTCCCTTGATCAATATGAGTTCACTAGTTAGCTTCCTCATAGATCGGTACTCTGCCTCAGCACTTGAGCAAGACACCACCTTCTGCTTCTTGCTCTTCCATGTGACCAAATTTCCTCCAATAAAGGTGCAGTAGCCAGTGGTTGATCTCCTATCAACTCTGTCTCCAGCCCAATCAGCATCATAATATCCTACCACTTCAGTACTTGCATTGCAAGCCATCCATACACCTTGACCAGGAGCTTCTCTCAAGTATCTCAAGATCCTCTCCACCATGTTCCAGTGATGTACCTTAGGGCTTTGCATATGCTGACTGACTTGGTTCACAGCAAAGCATACATCTGGTCGAGTAATGGTTAGGTATATGAGCTTGCCCACCATTCTTCTATACTTCTTGACATCTTCAAAGATAGTATCTTCATACTCCCCCTCTCGCAGAACTTTGTAGCCTTCTTCCAATGGAGTTTTGGCTTGTCTTCCTCCAAGGTTTCCTGCCTCATTTAAGAGATCAAGTGCGTACTTCCTTTGGGATAAGAAAAGGCCTTCTTTGGATCGACACATTTCAATCCCTAGGAAGTACTTTAACTCTCCCAAATCTTTTATATCAAATGTAGATTTGAGAAAAGCCTTGGTTGAGAGTGTACCTTCCTTGTCACTGCCAGTAATGATAATGTCATCTACATAGATGAGAATTACAATGATCCCTTGCTTTCTGGTTAGTGTGAAGAGAGTATGATCAGCCTCTGATTTAACAAAACCTCTTCCATTGAGTGTAGTGCTTAGCTTATGATACCAGGCCCTAGGAGATTGCTTCAGACCATAGATTGCCTTCTTTAGTCTCCATACATTTCCAGGCTTGACCATGTGTTCTAAACCAGGTGGTGGTCGCATGTATACTTCATCCTCTAGCTCTCCTTGTAAGAAGGCATTCTTGACATCCATCTGCCATAGATTCCATCCTAAGTTCACTGCCACAGAGAGGAGTATTCTTATGGTATGGAGCTTGGCCACTGGTGCAAATGTGTCTAGATAATCTTCCCCATATACTTGAGTAAACCCTCTTGCAACCAGTCTAGTCTTCTTCCTTTCTGGTTTCCCATTTGCCAAGTATTTTATGGTAAATATGAGGCGGCTAGTGACTGCTCTCTTGCCCTTTGGTAACTCAGCTTCAAACCAGGTACCATTCTTCACCATGGCACCAATTTCATCACCAATTGAAGCTCTCCACTCTTCATCCTCCATGGCTTCTTCATAGGTTTTGGGAATATATTCCTGGTCCAATTCAACAACAAATGCTTGGTGCTCTTCTGGATATTTTGCTAGGGAGCAAACAGCACTGATAGGGTGAGCTACTGCCTCAGCATTGAAGTAGACTCTGGTGTTGATCCAGTTTGAGGCTGGTTTCCTGATTCTAGTACTCCTCCTTAGTACTGGTTCTGATTCCTCATTTTGGACCTCTTCTTCATTGGCAGAAGGCTGATTCTCATTTACCACTGATGTTTCTTGATCTTCTTGCTCAGCTTGGCCATGAATTCTTGTTGACTTTTCTGGTTGTGTTGGCTCAGAAGTATTGTCCCCCTCATGGTCAAGGTGAGGAATCACCTGAACCTCAGCTTCAGTCTCAACCCTTTCATCAGCTTCTGGTGTAGACCCTTTTGGCTCAGGTTCCATTCTTGCTTCATGCATACTGACCCCAAGGTTTTCCATCACTCTCCTAAGGTTGCTTGTTCTATCAGAAGCTGATTGAGATAGATTCTCCAGATCCTCCCAACTCTTCTCATTGTAGTATCCTCTTGATTCTACAAACTTCACATCTCTAGACACCAGGACTCTCCTAGTCTCTGGTTCATAACACTTGTAACCCTTTTGGTTTGGAGAGTAGCCAATGAACATAGCTCTTGTACTCTTGGCCTCTAGCTTATTTCTTTGCTCTCCTGGTATCAAGACAAAGCAAAGACACCCAAACACACGCATATGATCAATAAATGGTCTGGTTTTGTTTAATACCTCAAATGGAGAGTGGTCTTGAAGGATTCTGGTAGGAATCCGATTGATCAAGTAGCATGCTGTCAAGACTGCATCCCCCCAAAACCTTTTAGGTACACTTGTATGGAACATCATGCTCCTGGCCACCTCCATCAGATGCCGATTTTTCCTTTCAGCCACACCATTTTGTTGTGGTGTATAAGGACAGCTAGTTTGCTGAATGATCCCATGCTGAGCTAGATATTGCTTGAATGCTTGACTAGTGTACTCTCCACCATTATCAGACCTGAGAATCTTCAACTTGGCATTGAAATGGTTGGAAACATGGTTATGGAAGTTCTTGAATGCCTCCAGCACCCGGTCTTTTGTCTGAATCAGAGTCACCCATGTGTATTTTGACTTCTCATCAATGAAGGTGACAAAGTACTTGTGATTCTCTCTGGACATACAAGGTGCCGTCCATACATCAGAATTAACCAGGTCGAAACACTTCTCATAGATCGTGCTAGACCTTGGAAAGACTGTCCTACAATGCTTCCCCAAGATACTTGCCTCACATTCATCATTCAAAAACACCATACCCGGAAGCATCAAGTTCAAGGCTCTAGTATGTGGATGTCCCAGTCTAGAGTGCCATATGGTGCTCCCAACCCCATTAGATGCACTGATTGAGATTTTGAGAGAATGAGAGTAGAGTAACCGAGAGAATGAGAGAAAGAGTGAAAGATTGAGAGATTAGAAGAGAGTTTACTCGATGTTCATGATGAACTCGAGAGAGAGAGTAGAGAGAACCACAAGAGAAAGAAATGATTTGCTTGATTCATTATCCAGAGAGGAGTTACAAATATATAGGCAGAGCTTTAGGGTTACAACGGATACATAAAGCAAAGGTTAAGGAGTGGGAGACGTGGCCGGTCAAGGGAAGAGGCGCGCCTGGTTTGAACGAATGGCTGAGGGTGCGAGATGCTTTTGGCATCTTGACCAGATGCCTTCTCCTTTCCAGCCTTGGACAGGCTGTCTTGGTCAACCTTGACCCCTTATCCGCGAGCCACTTCTTTACCGAGTTACCAACCAGTTAACCTTCTCCCTTTTCACCCACCAAGGTTATCTCCTTCCTTCTACCTTGTGACTCAAGTTTCGGCCATGGATGTACGGACCATGAGTTGTACGGATCCGTACATTTTGACCCAGAATTTGCACAAGACCAAAATGTGATTTGGTCGAGTTTAAAGTCATTTGGGTCGAGTGGTCCGTACGGTCGGCCGTACAGTCCGTACGGTCTGTACCGTCCGTACACTTGACCCGGAATTTGCACATCCTCCCTTTGATCCCAAACTCCATCCTAAACCCTTTAAACCTCCTCTCTTTATTTCCTCAGTTCAACACTCTCCCTCAAGCTTGACCATATGGAACAAGTCAAGCTTGGAAGGCTATTAGATCCCCCTCATTAAAAACCTCACCAAAGAGAAAACCCTTGTGGGATAAAACCCTTTGATGAGGGAAAAAGAGTGGAGACCTCATAGCGAGGGGATTAGTTGTCTGGTGCAAGGTCAATGAGTCCTAATCTGGTATGAATAGACTCAATGACCTTTTGTCTTGCTGCCTTAGTGAAGACATCCGCCAACTGATCCTCACTCCTTGTATAACACGGTAAGATCTCTCCAAGACCAATCATTTGTCTCACCTTGTGACAGTCTACCTCAATGTGCTTGGTTCTCTCATGAAACACTGAGTTTGTTGCAATGTGGATAGCCGCCTGATTGTCACAATGCATAGTCATTGGTGTGGCTTGCTCAACTCCGAGATGCTTCAATATCCCTTTGATCCACACCAATTCATTTGTCAGCTTCAACATGGCCCTATACTCAGCTTCAGCACTTGAACACGAGACCACTTTCTGCTTCTTGCTCTTCCAAGTAACCAGGTTCCCTCCAATGAAGGTGCAATAGCCTGTAGTGGACTTTCTGTCAGCTCGGTCTCCTGCCCAATCTGCATCACAGTAACCCACCACTTCAGTGCTCTCATTGCATCCCATCCATATTCCTTGGCCAGAAGATCCATTTAGGTAACTGAGGATCCGGTCCACCATCCTCCAGTGATGTCCCCTTGGTTCTTGCATGTGTTGGCTCACCTGGTTCACAGCAAAACAGATATCAGGACGAGTAATAGTTAAGTAGATTAGCTTACCAACCATCCTCCTATAGAGTTTAGGGTCTTCAAGGTATTGGCTGTTCTCAATCTCCCCCTCACGTGGAACTTTATATCCATCTTCCAGTGGCATTTTGGCTGTCTTCCCACCAAGTTTACCTGCATCCTTCAAAAGATCAAGTGTATATTTCCTTTGGGACATGAATAGACCTTCCTTGGCTCTACATATCTCAATACCAAGGAAGTATTTCATCTCCCCTAGGTCTTTAATCTCAAACACAGTTTTCAAATAATCTTTTGTATCTTGTATACCTTCTTTGTCACTTCCAGTTATGATGATATCATCAACATAAACTAGAAGGACAATAATACCTGAGCTTGTGGGGGGGGGGGTGAAGAGAGTGTGGTCTAACTCAGACTTCCTGAAGCCACGCCCATTCAGAGTAGTGCTCAGTTTGTTGTACCAAGCTCTAGGCGACTGCTTTAGACCATAGATTGCTTTCTTCAACCTCAGCACATTTCCTGGTTTCACAAGACTCTCAAGACCTGGTGGAGGCTTCATGTAGACTTCATCTTCAAGTTCTCCTTGAAGAAAGGCATTCTTGACATCCATTTGCCAAAGATCCCATTTCAGATTGGTTGCCACTGATAGAACAATCCGAATGGTATGGAGTTTAGCAACTGGTGCAAAGGTGTCAAGATAGTCTTCTCCATACATTTGAGTGAAGCCTCTAGCCACCAATCTAGTCTTCCTCCTTTCTATCTTCCCATTTGGCAGGAACTTGATGGTGAATATCCACATACCGGTTACTTCCTTCTTCCCCTTAGGTAGCTCACTTTCATACCATGTCTTGTTCTTGATCATGGCATTAGCTTCATCAGCAACAGAGGCTCGCCATCTTTCATCCTTCATAGCTTCCTCATAAGACCGAGGAACTTGGCTTTCATCCAGACTTGATATGAATGCCCAATGTTCTTTTGGAAGCTTGGCAAAAGAACATACCACCTGACTTGGATGAGCTACTGCTTGGGCATTATAGTACACTCTAGTGTTTACACAGTTTGATGGGTCTCTTCTTATCCTCATACTCCTTCTTAGTGGAGGTGCTTCTTCCACTGGTTCCTCATGACCTTCTTGCTCAGGTTCAGGTCCATTGTTTTCTTCACTTGCTACCTCACCTTGATCATGATCTCCTGAGTGCTCCTCATCTTGACTTCCATCCTCAGGTTCATTTCCCCCTTCATGATCTTGGTGGGTTTGATCTTCAGCTTCATTAGGTTCTTCTTGTCTTCTTTGATCCTGGGTTGTATTGATCCCAAGACCTTCAAGAATGATCCGGAGACTAGCAGCCTTATCAGAAGCTTGGGATAGATCCTTCAAATCATCCCAACTCTTCTCTTCATAGTACCCTCTTGACTCCACAAACTTTACATCTCTGGACACTAGAACTCTCCTCGTCTTTGGATCAAAACATTTGTACCCCTTCTGTGTTGTTGAATACCCCAAGAACATGGCTCTTGTACTCTTTGGTTCCAGCTTGTTCCTCATCTCCCCGGGAACCAGAACAAAGCAAAGACACCCGAACAGCCTTAGATGACTTAAGACTGGCTTCTCGTTATTTAGAACTTCAAATGGAGCTTCGTCATCTAGAACTCTGGTGGGTGTCCTGTTGATCAGATAGCAGGCAGTCATCACTGTTGACATGAAGACATAAATAAGCTGGAATTAAAGAAGATTTGAAGCATTCAAATTCTGTACAAAACAGTTCATATAACCTTGACTTTCAAGTAACCAAACCTAAACCTAGAGTGACTTGGAAGGCAAGGAAGTACTCAGACTCGACCAAAACCTTCTAGATGCTAATTTGAAGTTCAGATTATTCAAATTTGAACTTGGAATCCGTTGGAGAAAGTTTGAAGCAAGTGGGAAGCAAGTGGGAAGCAAGTGGGACCTTTGTGTTTTTCTGTCTACCATTTTGTATTTTAAATACATGTTGTATGCCTCCACATTAAGCAAGGAAAACCATTTTCTCTCCTTCTCTCTCTTAGATTTCGAAATACTTCTCTCCCTCTCTCTTGTTCTTCATGTTCTTCAGTTTCCAGCAAGTTAATCTCTCTTATTCTCTATTGCAGTCTCTTTGATTCTCACTTACTCTCTTCATACTCTTCCTCTTAGTTTCGACCATACTCTGTCTCTACATCACTCTCACACCTAAATCGATCTATTCTATCATGGTATCAGAGCATCAAAGCTTCTGAACCTATTTACTTCCGCAAAACAAAGCTTACTCTGCCCTTTTTGCTTATTTTTCTTCAAGATTCACTCTCTGATTACTACTGCTTGTGGCGAGTGAAAGATGGAGAGCAACAAGTTTATTCACATACCTGTGACATTAAAGGGGATAAACTATCTTCTATGGTCCAGATTGGTGAAAACTGCCCTTGGAGGAAGAGGATTATGGAGTCATGTTACCAATGAAGCAGCTCCAAGGCAGATCCTCCAAGGAGAAGATGGAAAAGAGCTGGTGGTGGTTGATGAAAACAAATGGTCTCAAGAAGATCAGATGGTGCTCTTTCTCCTCCAAGGCTCTCTTGAACCAGCTATCTTGGAGTCTTACTCATACTGTGAGACTGCCAAAGAACTATGGGACACTCTTTACAAGGTGTTTGGAAATGCTTCCAATCTTACTAGAGTGTTTGAAGTGAAAAGAACCATTAATGCTCTCAGCCAAGGAGATATTGAATTTCAAACTCACTTTGGGAAATTTAGATCTCTTTGGGCAGAGTTGGAGCTTCTAAGACCACACACTGTGGATCCCTCAACTCTGAATGAAAGGCGTGAAGAGGACAAAGTATTTGGGTTGCTGCTGACTCTCAATTCATCCTACAACAGCCTAATCAAGCACATCCTGAGGGCTGATAAACTCCCCTCTCTTGATGATGTATGTGCGCAAATTCAAAAGGAGGAAGGCTCAGTGGGTTTGTTTGGGCGCAAAGGAGAACCAGTCATGGTCAATCAAGCTGAAGCAGCAGTGGTAAACAAGAGTGTGTACAAGCAAGAGGATAAGAGGTCTTTGATTTGTGACCACTGCAAGAAGAAAGGTCATCTCAAGGACAAGTGCTGGATACTGTATCCTCACCTAAAGCCAAACAAATTCAAGGAGAACCGCACTCAGTACATGGATGCAAGGGCTAACTTCTCCACTGATGGTGTTGAACCAGCGACTCCAAACAATGGTGTGAGAAGTGCTATGGCCTCTACTTCAGTGTACTCAACTGCAAGAGCCAACCAGGATGAGACTATCAAGAGATCTGATCTAGATGCTCTCATAAAAGCCTTGAAAGAATCTGGTATCCCTAAAACTCTTGGCTTTTCTCTTAATGCATCTCACACTGATTACAGCACAATGAATGATTTAAAATTTGCTAGACCATTGGTAATAGACTCTGGTGCCTCTCATCATATGATTAGTGATTCCCACTTGATTAAAAATGTGAAACCAGCCTTAGGAAATGTGATGATAGCAAATGGAGATAAAATCCCAATAAGAGGAATAGGTGATTTGAATCTGTTTAACAAAGTATCTAAGGCTTTTTATATGCCAACCTTTGCATCAAACTTGGTTTCTGTTAAAAAGGCCACAAATGATTTAAACTGCCATGTTACCTTCACTCCTAATGAAGTTTACTTTCAGGATATTGAGTCTAGTAAGTTGCTTGGCAAAGGTGTGACCAAGGGAGACTTGTACTTGCTTGAGGACACAAGACCAGCTACTGAATTATCTTCTGCTTTTAATGCTATTTCCGAGTTCCCTAAAGATGTATTGTGGCATTCTAGATTAGGACATCCTCATTCTAGAGCCTTAAACATCCTATTGCCTAGTATCTCGTTTAAAAGTGATTGTGAGGCTTGTATTCTTGGAAAACATTGTAGAAGTGTGTTTCCTAAATCAAAGACTATCTATGATCACTGTTTTGATTTAATACATTCTGATGTGTGGACTGCCCCATGTGCATCTAGAGAACAACATAGGTACTTTGTGACATTTATAGATGAGAAATCTAAGTACACATGGATCACATTGTTGCAATCAAAAGATAGGGTGCTAGAAGCATTTAAAAATTTTCAGAATCATGTCACTAACCATTTCAATGTTAAGATCAAGATTCTGAGATCAGATAATGGTGGTGAATACACTAGCACTGCCTTCAAGCAACATCTAGCCACACATGGAATCATACACCAAACCAGCTGCCCTTACACACCTCAGCAAAATGGCGTGGCAGAAAGGAAGAATAGACACTTGATGGAAGTAGCCAGGAGCATAATGTTTCATACAAATGTCCCTAAGAAGTTTTGGGGAGATGCAGTTGTTACAGCCACCTACCTGATCAACCGCACACCCACCAGAATACTCCTTGATGCTACTCCTTATGAGGTACTCAATAAAACTAAGCCATCTATAGACCATTTGCGTGTGTTTGGGTGTGTGTGTTTTGTCTTGATTCCAGGAGACCTACGCAACAAGCTAGAGGCTAGAAGCACAAAAGCAATGTTTATTGGATACTCCACGCATCAGAAGGGCTATAAGTGTTATGTTCCAGAAACAAGGAGAGTTCTAGTATCCAGAGATGTTAAGTTCATGGAGTCAAGAGGTTATTATGATGAGAAGAGTTGGGAAGAGCTCAAGGATCTATCTCAATCTGCCTCTGATAGAGCTAACAATCTGAGGGTTATTATGGAAAGGCTAGGCATCAGTTTACCAAGAGTATCTGAACCAGCCAAGGAGGCTCCCACCCATACTGTTCCAGAAGCTGAGGAAGACATTGGAGTCACTCATCCTGACCATGATGGGGGCAATGAAAGTGGTGATCAAACTGAAGCTCAAATACAACCTGAGGAGAATTCAGTAGCTCATGATCAAGATGGAGTGCCATCTGATTCAGAAACTGAGACTCAAATGGGAGAGCCTAGTGAAGAAAATGAGCCAGAACCTGATCAAATACAACCTTTGAGAAGAAGTACAAGGATTAGGAAGCCGAACTCAAACTGGATTAACACAAGAGTTTACTTCAATTCTAAAGCTGTGGCTCATCCAATAAGTGCAGTATGCTCCCTTGCAAGATATCCAGAAGAGCATCAAGTCTTCATTGGGGAATTGGATGTTGAGTACATTCCAAAAACATATGAAGAAGCTATGCAACATGAGGAGTGGCGACAGTCTGTTGGTGATGAGATTGATGCCATGATCAAGAATGATACATGGTTTGAAACTGAACTCCCCAAGGGTAAGAAGGCAGTGACAAGTCGCCTGCTGTACACAATCAAGTACCTTGCAAATGGAAAACCAGAGAGGAAGAAGACAAGACTGGTGGCAAGAGGTTACACTCAAGTATATGGGGAAGATTATCTGGATACCTTTGCACCAGTGGCCAAGTTACACACCATAAGGATTCTTCTATCACTTGCTGTCAACCTTGAGTGGGATCTATGGCAGATGGATGTGAAGAATGCATTCCTCCAAGGAGAATTGGAAGATGAAGTCTACATGAGGCCACCACCTGGTTTAGGAAACATGGTCAAACCAGGGAATGTTTTGAGACTGAAGAAGGCAATATATGGCTTGAAACAATCTCCTAGAGCCTGGTACCACAAGCTGAGTGCAACTCTTAATGGAAGAGGGTTTGTAAAATCAGAGGCAGATCACTCCCTATTCACTCTAACCAGCCAACAAGGTATTGTGGTGATATTGGTGTATGTAGATGATATCATTATCACTGGTAGCAACAAGGAAGGTATAATCTCAACCAAAACCTTTCTTAAAACTGCATTTGATATTAAGGATTTGGGAGAGTTAAAGTACTTCTTAGGGATTGAAATGTGCCGCTCTAAAGAGGGGCTCTTCTTATCCCAAAGGAAGTACACACTTGACATTTTAAATGAGGCAGGAAACCTTGGTGGTAGACAAGCCAAGACTCCATTAGAGGAAGGCTACAAGGTACTGCGAGAGGGGGAGTTTGATGCTACTCCATTTGAGGATGTCAAGAAGTATAGAAGAATGGTTGGAAAACTCATATATCTGACCATAACTCGACCTGATGTATGCTTTGCTGTTAACCAAGTCAGTCAGCATATGCAAACACCCACGATTCATCATTGGCACATGGTGGAGAGAATCTTGAGATACTTGAGAGAAGCTCCTGGTCAAGGTATATGGATGGCTAGCAATGGAAGCACTGAAGTGGCGGGATATTGTGATGCAGATTGGGCTGGAGACAGAAATGATAGGAGATCAACCACTGGATATTGTACCTTCATCGGAGGCAATCTAGTCACATGGAAGACCAAGAAACAGAAGGTGGTGTCATGCTCAAGTGCTGAGGCAGAATATAGGGCCATGAGGAAGCTAACCAGTGAGCTTATATGGATCAAAGGACTACTCAAAGACTTGGAGATAGAATTCACAGCACCAATGACAATGCATTGTGACAATCAGGCGGCTATACACATTGCATCAAACTCAGTCTTTCATGAGAGGACCAAGCACATAGAAGTAGACTGCCACAAGGTGAGACAAGCAGTAGAGCAGCAAGTGATTCTTCCATGCTACACAAGAAGTGAAGATCAATTGGCTGACATATTCACTAAGGCAGCAAGCAGCAAGGTTTGTGAGTTCATTCATCCTAAGCTTGGACTCATAGACATCTCATGTCACTGAACCTCTTACCATGAAGTGTTCTACTCTTTTTCCTTTGCTTGGTTTTTATCCCAAGTGGTTTTTTCCAAGTAAAGGTTTTAATGAGGGAATGCTTCATGGAATCCAAGCTTGACAAATCTCTATGGTCAAGCTTGAGGGGGAGTGTTGACATGAAGACATAAATAAGCTGGAATTAAAGAAGATTTGAAGCATTCAAATTCTGTACAAAACAGTTCATATAACCTTGACTTTCAAGTAACCAAACCTAAACCTAGAGTGACTTGGAAGGCAAGGAAGTACTCAGACTCGACCAAAACCTTCTAGATGCTAATTTGAAGTTCAGATTATTCAAATTTGAACTTGGAATCCGTTGGAGAAAGTTTGAAGCAAGTGGGAAGCAAGTGGGAAGCAAGTGGGACCTTTGTGTTTTTCTGTCTACCATTTTGTATTTTAAATACATGTTGTATGCCTCCACATTAAGCAAGGAAAACCATTTTCTCTCCTTCTCTCTCTTAGATTTCAAAATACTTCTCTCCCTCTCTCTTGTTCTTCATGTTCTTCAGTTTCCAGCAAGTTAATCTCTCTTATTCTCTATTGCAGTCTCTTTGATTCTCACTTACTCTCTTCATACTCTTCCTCTTAGTTTCGACCATACTCTGTCTCTACATCACTCTCACACCTAAATCGATCTATTCTATCAATCACAGCATCACTCCAAAACCTTTTGGGAACGTTTGACTGGAACATGATTGACCTAGCCACCTCCATAAGATGCCTGTTCTTCCTTTCAGCAACTCCATTTTGCTGGGGTGTGTAAGGACAGCTGGTTTGATGAAGGATCCCATGTTGATCTAGATGTTGCTTGAATGCCAAGCTCGTATACTCCCCACCATTATCTGACCTGAAAATCTTAATCTTGGCATGGTAATGGTTAATCACATACGACTGAAAGTTTCTAAATGCATCAAGAACTCTATCCTTAGTTTGAATCAGTGTTATCCAGGTGTATTTTGATTTTTAATCAATGAAAGTTACAAAATATCTATAATTATCTCTAGATAAACAAGGAGCAGTCCAAACATCTGAATGCACAAGTTCAAAACACTTTTCATAAAGAGTATTAGACTTTGGAAAAACTGCCTTACAATGTTTACCCAAGATACATGCTTCACATTCATTATTCTTATACATGACACCTGGTAACATTAAACTTAGGGCTCTAACATGAGGGTGACCTACTCTAGCATGCCACAATGCATCATTATTCAACACAGAAGTAGAACTAAACGAGTATTTAAAATCAGAACGAGGGGCAATGTCTTCAAGCATATAAAGATCTCCTTTGGTTACTCCCTTTCCGATCAACTTATGGCTCTCAATATCCTGAAACTTCACATCATTAGGACTGAATATGACATTACAATGCAGATCAGTGGTGCATCTCTTAACTGATAACAAATTAGAAGTGAACTCAGGCATATAAAACGCTTTAGACTCCTTATCAAATAGATTCAACTTGCCAATTCCTCTTATTGCTATCCTATCACCATTAGCAATCATTACATGACCATGAGCCGGTTCTATGTCTTTTATCAGTTTATCATCACTAATCATATGGTGAGAGGCTCCTGAATCAACTACAAGCGGTTTACTAGTGTTATAAGCATGATAGGAACTAGGCGAGTTCTGTTCTAAATGATCAATGTCTTTAAGCAGTCTAGATGCATCCTTATGAGAGTCATTTTCATCTTTCAAGTGATCAGGGATACTAGACAACCTATAAGCAGCATAGGAATACCCTAGAGGGTTACCGGATACATTACCATTCTCCTTGAGAGCTTTGATGAGGGTATCAATATCTGAACTCCTGATCAGCTCATGATCCATGCTCTTCAAGGGAGTGTGTTAAGAAGTCAAGGCCTTTCCTTCCCCTTCACGAGTGGTTGAACCTGCTCCAGCTGAACCACCAGCTTCACTTGCCTCGGTTGAAAGGTGGGTTCTTGCATCACGTTCCTTCATGAACTTTGCTGGTTTGAGATGAGGGTGGAGTATCCAGCACTGGCTCCTTTTATGACCCGGCTTCTTGCAGTGATCACAGTTGCCTCCAAACCTCCTATCTTCACCACCTCTTCTTTCATCAGGCCTGAACATGGCTCTGTTAGCTTGAACAGCCTCAGCTTTATTGGCCAGGGAAAGCTCCCCCTTTCCACCAAACAACCCCAAGGACCCTTCCTCCTTCTGGATCTGAGCACACACTTCCTCCAAGGTTGGAAGCTTTGGTGACCTTAGTATGTGCTTAATCAGATTGTTGAAGGCCGGATTCAGAGTCAACATCAACCCAAACACCTGATCTTGTTCACGCCTCTCCATGAGAGTATCTTGATCTGTTGTGTTGGGTCTAAGCATCTCTAGTTCGGACCATAGTGCCCTGAACTTACCCAAGTGTTTGGTAAACTCAACATCTTCTTGAGCAAGAGTGTTTATGGCTCTCTTGAGCTCAAACACTCGGCTCAGATTGGATGTGTTACCATAGATCTTCTGGAGAGTCTCCCACAGGTCCTTTGGAGTCTCGCAGTAGCTGTAAGCTTCTAGGTGTGAGAAAATCAGAGTCTAGGTCGTGTGTGTGATGAACAAGCCCTTTAGGGCGAAATGAGAGCTTGAACTGATATGAGAAAGGTCTGATGAAGAACAGTATGAACTTGGAATAGAAACAGAGATTTAGAGAGATTAAGAGATTATAGACTAAGAAAGGGAGAGATTAAGGGTTTCTAAACCAAGAACACACTTTGAATATAATGAAGGAGAGGGGAAATCCCCCTTACTCTCTTAGGAGTTACAAATCGCCAATGAAGCATATAAATAGCTTTACAAGTTTCTGGAAAACCCTAAAGCTAAGGATAAGACTTGAAGGGTGGAGATCTTCTGGTTTGAATTGGATGGTGAGGATTAATTCTCGTGGCTGAGGCAAGCTGAGTGGTGCCCTAAAAGACTTGGCTAAGAATGCTCCAATAACTCCTTTGTATCTGCCCACTTCTCTGGCCAGATACATAGTCAAGGCTGCTCTTCCTTTCCAGCAGGAGCCAGCCTGTCGTGGACCACAACCATGCGCCAGCACACTCTTTTGTCTTCTTCTCTTAAAGGTTTGTCTTCTTCTCTTAAGCTTTTGTCTTCTTCTCTTAAAGATTTGTCTTCTTCTCTTAAGCTTTTGTCTTCTTCTCTTAAAGATTTGTCTTCTTCTCTTAAGCTTTTGTCTTCTTCTCTTAAAGATCAGAAGCTTGTCTCTTAGTCCCGGACTTTGCACGGGCCGTACCATTTCGCCCTATTTTTGCACAAACTCCCCAAACATCTTTAAAGCCATAATGAGACATCTTTGGGTCGCCCTATTTTTGCACGGTCCGTACCTTGCCCTATTTTTGCACGGTCTGTACCTCGCCCTATTTTTGCACGGTCCGTACCTCGCCCTATTTTTGCACAAGTCTCAAATATTCTCACATGGTTGAATGTGAAAGTTTCGGGTCGATCTGGTCCGTACGGATCCGTACGGTCCGAGTACATCCATCCGTACCAAATTCGTACGGCCTCGCCTTAACTTTGCACATTCTCCTATTTGCTCCTTAACAGCCTTCTCAGTCCCTCTTGGACTTGGCCCTATCTTTGCACAACCTTCAGAGCACGTCGAAACACCTTTAGACACTTCTAATGCCTTGTAGACAATCTCCGGAGGTTTCACCCTAACTTTGCACCAGACCCAAACTCATCTCAACTCTTCCTTTGGCTCCACTTCTTTCTTCAAGTTAACACTCCCCCTCAAGCTTGACTTTAGAGATCCTAAGTCAAGCTTGGAACCTTGAAGAACTCCCTCATTAAAAACCTTATGAGAAAACCCTCATAAGGAAAAGAGTAGAGCCTTCAAGGCCTAGGGATTGGCCAGTGGGTCTTTGGTGTTCTCATCAGTGTGATGGACACCAAAGACCCTGGATCATGGCCTAACCGTGATGTGCAACTCATTGGCTTCATTGCACATCACCAACTCCTTCTCGGAACTCTTCTTTGGGGCTGGCTTGTGTCTTCCCTTCTCTCATGGCTTCTTGCCTTCTCCATCAGGTCAGATCACACGCCTAGCTTCTTCTTGTCTTCTTGAGTATCCAAGTAAGGTACCTGATACATCATTCTACAAGTGTATCAGTTCTCAAGAGATAAACCTATCATGAATATATAAAGAGATAAGATCAGGTTTACTCCCTTGTTTAGATGGTGAGGAGTGGCAGCTCTGAACCGCCACTTGAATCCTCACTGACTGAGCTTCACGGCTCCTTCTCTTATCATGCAAGCTCATCCACACTCCCCCTCAAGCTTGAGACCAAGTATAGTGAAGGTCCAAGCTTGAATGGTGAGTGCATGTTAACTCCATGATAAGCCTTGTGGTGGGCACCACCATCTTCTTCAGACTTGATGCTTGATCTCCACTCCATTGCCATTGCATAGAGGAGATACCTCAGTCCACTCAACAAGCACTCCTCACATAGCTTGTTGAGTGACCTTCTTCTTCCCTCACTATGGCATGATCTCTTCTAGATCAGCATGCAAGGTCCTTGAGTAACACAGGTCATTGAGCTACAGGATCATCAGGTGGCTCACTTTGCTCCCCTCCTCAAGCTTGGATCGGTTATGTGTCCAAGCTTGAAGTGAGCCTTAAGATCAGGAGCGCAACATCTCATGGACTGCGCATTCAACCACTGATCAACCCTCCCCTTTAAACTCCAATGCCTTCTGATCATCAGTCTCCTCCAGACTTAAGTGATGATCACTTGCTTAGTGTATCCACATACACTCCAGCAACCATTCCCAATGGGATTAGTCTTCCTCTTTCAGTCGGATGTATGGTGCACCAAGAGCACATTTTGTGAACCTGAAACAACTCTCAAACTCCAGCAAAGATAAGACACAATGCATTGGCTTTTGCCAATGTCTTACTAGCTTTGCACTTAGATGACCTCTTATTACTTTAAGATCCATCTAATGCAAGCTTTCCATTCTCTAAACACTAAGCATGATCCGGCCAAGATACACTACTAAGCATTTAGGCAAACAACCCTGCCTTAACCGCATTCATAGACATGAGTCTTGAAGCATCAACCTTAAGGCAGCAACAAAACAGCAAGCATTAATCTTCATTCAGTTTTCTACTCATGAATGCAAACAGGTTCAGATATTACCATCTAACATCCTAGTAAGCACCATTTAGAACTGAGATTAAGCATTACTAACATCACTCAACATCAGACAAAGCAGTACCTTAGGCGATTTCAGTTTATGAGAGTTAACAGGATTAAGAACAACATCTAACATCCTAACACAACTCATAACAGAACCGGGGCAAAGCATTTCATTTCTCAACATCAAACAAGACTCAAGAGCATCCTGGGATTAACCTAGACAACACCATCTAGTAGTTTCAAATCATTTCCCACGGATTCAACAGAACACAACACAACAACCAGATATCATCACAAGCTCATATCAAGAGAGTTAGGATTAGCTTACAACCAAGGAATCTGAGCTGATTCCCTGAGCCTCCTTGGTTACAGGTCATGACTCTGGTGGGTAAGAGAGCTGGATCGTCACCCAACACCTTCTCCTTGTGGTCAAGACCTTCTCCTTGAAACCCCAACTCAAAAAGACTCCACCTTTCTTCACCTTCCAAGTCGCCAGCTTCAGGAACAATGAGAAAGCTTTCTTCTTGAAAGGTTTCATCTTTAAACTGAGTTGAGACACGCCTTTAGTGGACAGGAGAGAAGAGGATTGGCCATTAGAAACCGCCATGGCTTTAGATATCATCTTCTGGATGGAACAGAACCGGATGGACAGTCTTCTATGGCTTGGATCTGAGATGAGGCAGGACTTGTGATGGATTTGCGGAAGGAAAAACCAGGTTCTGATGAACCTGGCTCTGATACCATGTGAGAAAATCAGAGTCTAGGTCGTGTGTGTGATGAACAAGCCCTTTAGGGCGAAATGAGAGCTTGAACTGATATGAGAAAGGTCTGATGAAGAACAGTATGAACTTGGAATAGAAACAGAGATTTAGAGAGATTATGAGATTATAGACTAAGAAAGGGAGAGATTAAGGGTTTCTAACCAAGAACACACTTTGAATATAATGAAGGAGAGGGGAAATCCCCCTTACTCTCTTAGGAGTTACAAATCGCCAATGAGGCATATAAATAGCTTTACAAGTTTCTGGAAAACCCTAAAGCTAAGGATAAGACTTGAAGGGTGGAGATCTTCTGGTTTGAATTGGATGGTGAGGATTAATTCTCGTGGCTGAGGCAAGATGAGTGGTGCCCTAAAAGACTTGGCTAAGAATGCTCCAATAACTCCTTTGTATCTGCCCACTTCTCTGGCCAGATACATAGTCAAGGCTGCTCTTCCTTTCCAGCAGGAGCCAGCCTGTCGTGGACCACAACCATGCGCCAGCACACTCTTTTGTCTTCTTCTCTTAAAGGTTTGTCTTCTTCTCTTAAGCTTTTGTCTTCTTCTCTTAAAGATTTGTCTTCTTCTCTTAAGCTTTTGTCTTCTTCTCTTAAAGATTTGTCTTCTTCTCTTAAGCTTTTGTCTTCTTCTCTTAAAGATCAGAAGCTTGTCTCTTAGTCCCGGACTTTGCACGGGCCGTACCATTTCGCCCTATTTTTGCACAAACTCCCCAAACATCTTTAAAGCCATAATGAGACATCTTTGGGTCGCCCTATTTTTGCACGGTCCGTACCTTGCCGTATTTTTGCACGGTCCGTACCTCGCCCTATTTTTGCACGGTCCGTACCTCACCCTATTTTTGCACAAGTCTCAAATCTTCTCAAATGGTTGAATGTGAAAGTTTCGGGTCGATCTGGTCCGTACGGATCCGTACGGTCCGAGTACATCCGTCCGTACCAAATCCGTACGGCCTCGCCCTAACTTTGCATATTCTCCTATTTGCTCCTTAACAGCCTTCTAAGTCCCTCTTGGACTTGGCCCTATCTTTGCACAACCTTCAGAGCACGTCTAAACACCTTTAGACGCTTCTAATGCCTTGTAGACAATCTCCGGAGGTTTCACCCTAACTTTGCACCAGACCCAAACTCATCTCAACTCTTCCTTTGGCTCCACTTCTTTCTTCAAGTTAACACTAGGATGGGTGGATCTAGAGAGCCTTGAATCATGGTTTGTACCATCATGTCATCTTGGATCCACTTCTGTTGAGCAGCTAAAGCAGCCTCCTTTGAACCTTCTTCCTCACTAGCAACTGATTTTGGAGCTTCATCAGTGATATGACTCCACAAACCCTTGCTCCCAACCGCAGTCTTCACAAGCCGAGACCACAACAGGTAGTTTCCACCACCTTTAAGAGTAACCGGAACCGCTAACATCACCTTGCTTCCTTGCATCTTCTAAACGAACCTCAAGAACCCAGAAAGCTTGAACCTTTGAACTCGAAAAGAAGCTGAAGATAGTAGATCTAAACACCAGGATGTAACGAACCTGGCTCTGATACCATCAGATTTTGAGAGAATGAGAGTAGAGTAACTAAGAGAATGAGAGAAAGAGTGAAAGATTGAGAGATTAGAAGAGAGTTTACTCGATGTTCATGATGAACTCGAGAGAGAGAGTAGAGAGAACCACAAGAGAAAGAAATGATTTGCTTGATTCATTATCCAGAGAGGAGTTACAAATATATAGGCAGAGCTTTAGGGTTACAACGGATACATAAAGCAAAAGTTAAGGAGTGGGAGACGTGGCCGGTCAAGGGAAGAGGCGCGCCTGGTTTGAACGAATGGCTGAGGGTGCGAGATGCTTTTGGCATCTTGACCAGATGCCTTCTCCTTTCCAGCCTTGGACAGGCTGTCTTGGTCAACCTTGACCCCTTATCCGCGAGCCACTTCTTTACCGAGTTACCAACCAGTTAACCTTCTCCCTTTTCACCCACCAAGGTTATCTCCTTCCTTCTACCTTGTGACTCAAGTTTCGGCCATGGATGTACGGACCATGAGTTGTACGGATCCGTACATTTTGACCCAGAATTTGCACAAGACCAAAATGTGATTTGGTCGAGTTTAAAGTCATTTGGGTCGAGTGGTCCGTACGGTCGGCCGTACAGTCCGTACGGTCCGTACCGTCCGTACACTTGACCCGGAATTTGCACATCCTCCCTTTGATCCCAAACTCCATCCTAAACCCTTTAAACTTCCTCTCTTTATTTCCTCAGATCAACACTGATCAGGCAGTGAGCAGGAGATGCACCAGATATCTTAGTCTTCTCTAGGTGATATAGTTCCTGATGGCTGTGCCCTCTACCAATAACCTGCCCTGTCTTCAAGTCTTGAAACTCAACCTCATCAGGTCTAAAGACAACTTGAAAATTCAGATCAATGGTTGCTCTTTTCACTGATAGCAAATTTGATGTAAACTGAGGCATATACAACGCAGTTGATTCTTTATCAAACAACCTAAGGTTCCCTATCCCTTCTATCTTAACCTTATCACCATTTGCTATAAGCACATTACCTGAGGCAGGTTTGATATTACTAACCAGGTTCCTATCACTAATCATGTGAAGGCTAGCTCCTGAATCTATAATGATGGGTTTAGAGTCAGGAGAATATTTACCAACCTCCTTGGGTGAGATAAGGGCCTTGGCAGCTTTTATAAAGGAATCAAAGTCTCTTCTGGTCACTGGATGATATGGGCACGGGAAGCACCCTTCTCACACTGGATGGATAGAGGATGAGTATCAAGCTTTGGTGGATGGATGGAGGTGAGAATGGAATGAGTTCTTGCGGAAGGAATGGAATGAGATGATAACCGGCTTGATTGCTCTTAGAACGGATCAGTGGAGGATGGGAAACAACAAATGGTCGTGTAACCAACTTGCTATCTCACTGGATGGAGGATGACGTGATGATGGAGTGTGGATCCAAGCTGCTTGTTCGTATAAACAACTCAACAAGGACAAGGGATGGAGATGAAGTGAATAGATTGATGAACTCAATCAGATGGATCGAAAGTCGCCACAAGCTCTATGGAATAAGCTTGATAAGACTCGGCTGCTCTCTATGCTGCTTCTCACACACACGGAAAGACTTAGGGTTTTAGTTGCTAGGGGCAAACTGACTCATATATTTCAAAGTAGGTTGAAAAATACAAGGCTGCTTATAGGGGCTTATATACTCGCCGATGCAGCTATGCCCTTCTAGGGGTCTTTGAAGCAAATTTAATACAATGACTCAATCTTAGGACCTAATAAAAAGCATAGGCTAAACAATGCCTGGTTTATTCGAAAATGAAAGAAATAAAAGACCCAAAACCTGCAAGGAAAATCAAGTAAATAAAATATTGAAATATGCTTACCTTACTTACCTTTCTGGAGGATTTGAATTGTGGTAAGGTAGCTGTTGGGGTTAGGAGAAGAGCAGAAGTGTGAAGTGTTGTCGTTTAGAAAGCTTGCCTCCTCTCCTTGATACTCACCGTTTCACTTAAGTGGGGAGATGGTGAATAAGGAAACCATCTCTTTATGCGGAATGATAGACCATAGGATAGCATTATCTTTTGGACCGTCTTGTATAACATAAGGTTGAGTCTTCATAACCTCTGATCCAGAAATGGAGAGCTTGTCTAGACGGTTTGTGATGTCATCTAAGTTGGAGTTGCTATTAGCCTTGCCAAAAAATCCTTCAATGGCTTCACAGAAGCTTGCAATCACCCCCTTGGTTCCTGATCTTGTTCTTGGTGCTTGTCTTAGGGTGGGGATGTTGATGTCTGGTTCTATGTCCTCATCATTCTCTCCCTCTTGAGAAGGTTCTGACCTCAGAACAGTTTCATCTGCATGAAAATAAGATAGATCAGACACATTGAATGTGGAAGATACATTTAACTCACCTGGCAGCTCCAGCTGGTATGCATTGTCATTGATCTTCTTCAGGACTTTGAAAGGGCCGTCTCCTCTAGGGGATAGTTTGGACTTCCTCTGGTTAGGGAACCTTTCTGATCTTTGTGTAACCAAACCCAATCTTCTGGTTCAAAAGAAACCTCCTTTCTGCCCTTATCAGCTTGCTTCTTGTTCAGCTCATTCTGGTGCTCTAAGTTAGCCTTGACCTTCTCATGAATCTTCTGCATCAACTCGGCCTTAGTCTCTCCTTCTTGACTAATCATCTGGTCCTTGTGGGGAATAGGTAGGAGATCCAGAGGTGTTGTTGGCTTAAACCCATACACAATCTCAAAAGGTGATAGCTTAGTAGCAGAATGTGGAACTCGGTTGTAAGCAAACTCAATGAAAGGTAGACAATCAAGCCAATTCCTCAAGTGCTTACCAACCGTGGCTCTCAGTAGTGTGGAGAGTGTGCGGTTCACAACCTCAGTCTGACCATCAGTTTGGGGATGGCAGGTTGTGGAGAAGAGCAGCTTAGTTCCCAGCTTCCTCCAAAGTGTTCTCCAAAAGTGGCTCAAGAACTTGGTGTCTCGGTCAGAAACAATGGTTCTAGGGATGCCATGAAGCTTCACCACTTCCTTGAAGAATAAGTCAGCAGTTTGGGATGCGTCATTGGTTTTGTTGCAAGGAATGAAGTGTGCCATCTTAGAGAACCGGTCTACTACCACAAAGATGGAATCCTTGTTTCTGATCTTTGGTAATCCTAGAACAAAATCCATGGAAATGTCTACCCAAGGTAGGTCAGGAATAGGCAAAGGAATGTATAATCCATGAGGATGTAACCTGGACTTTGCCTTGAGACAAATGATGCACCTTGCACAGAACCTCTCTACATCTCTCCTCAAATGTGGCCACAAGAAATGCTCAGCTACAATGCTTAGTATTTTGTCACGGCCAAAATGTCCCATGAGTCCCCCTCCATGTGCTTCTCTCAGGATCAGATCACGCATTGATCCTTGTGGAATACATAGTCTCTTATCCCTAAAAAGGAACTCATCTTTCTGAAAGAAAGACCCAAAATGCTCCTTGTCTACACTGCTTGTAGATGTCTCCAAAATCAGGATCCTCACCATACTGATCCTTGATGTGTTCAAAACCCATAACCTTAGCCTCCATCAGTGATATAAGTGCATGTCTCCTGGATAAGGCATCAGCTACAATGTTCTCCTTTCCCTTCTTGTACTTGATCACATAGGGGAATGATTCTACAAACTCCAACCAACGAGCATGTCTCTTCTTCAAAGTGTTTTGTCCCCTCAGATACTTGAGTGTCTCATGGTCAGTGTGGATCACAAACTCCTTGGATAAGAGGTAGTGCTGCCAAGTCTCTAGTGACCTCACTAAAGCATACAGTTCTTTGTCATAGGTGGGGTAGTTGAGGGTTGCTCCATGTAGTTTCTCACTGAAGAATGCTACTGGTTTTCCTCCTTGAGTTAACACGGCTCCCACACCTGTTCCTGAGGCATCACATTCAATCTCAAAAGTTTTGTCAAAGTTAGGCAAAACCAAAACAGGAGCATTAGTTAAACTAGTTTTAAGTTTTTGAAAAGCTTCTTCCTGTTCAGTTCCCCATTTGAAGGCAACATCCTTCTTGATCACTGATGTCAGTGGGGCTGCTATGGTACTGAAGTCTTTGACAAACCTCCTGTAGAAACTGGCCAAACCATGGAAACTTCTCACATGGCCAATGGTGGTTGGGGTAGGCCAATCTTGCACTGCTTTGATCTTCTCCTCATCTACTTTCAGTCCCTGTGAACTAACAACAAAGCCTAGGAATACTAGTTGATCAGTGCAAAAGGTACACTTCTTAAGGTTAGCATATAGATGTTCTAGGCGTAAGGTTTCCAAAACCTTTTCAAGATGTTTAAGATGATCTTCTAAGCTAGTGCTATAGATCAAAATATCATCAAAGTAAACCACTACAAACTTACAGATGTATGCCCTTAAGACATGGTTCATGAGGCGCATGAAGGTGCTTGGGGCATTGGTGAGGCCAAATGGCATGACTAGCCACTCATAGAGTCCCCTTTTGGTTTTAAAGGCAGTCTTCCACTCATCACCTTCCTTCATTCTAACCTGGTGATAACCACTCTTCAGGTCTATCTTGGAGAATATAGTGGCACCACTGAGCTCATCCAGCATGTCATCAAGTCTTGGTATTGGGTGTCTATACTTGATGGTTATGTTGTTGATGGCACGGCAGTCTACACACATCCTCCAAGTCCCATCTTTCTTTGGCACCAATAGAACAGGAACAGCACAAGGGCTTAGACTCTCCCTGATGTATCCCTTATCCATCAAGTCTTGCACCTGCTTCTCTAGTTCTTTGGCTTCCTCCGGGTTCACCCTATAGGCTGGGTGGTTTGGTAATGGAACTCCTGGAATGAGGTCAATCTGGTGTTCTATACCTCTAATAGGTGGTAAACCAGTGGGTATGTCTTCTGGAAATAGATCCTGGAACTTCTCAATGAGTTGAACCACGGATGGGGGAAGTTCTTGTTCCTCATAACCTGTCAACACACCTTCCTTAAAGATCATTAGTAGCACCTGTGTTTTGCATTCTAATGATTTTAAAACTTGTTGGGAAGTGATGTATAGGTTAGTCTTACTGGCCTTGTTACCTTTGTCCATCTCTTTTTGCATGTCTAGGACTTGCTGTGGTGTCAAAGGAGCAAGGTTGTGCTTGCGGTTGTTGTGAGTTGATGCGTCCCTAGGATGCTCTTTGGTTGATGGGTGTTGATCTGAGGTAATAAATTGAGGAGGTTTATGTTATACAAGAGGGGATCACTTGATAGAGTTAGTTTAGAGGAATGGAGAAGGGTTGGAATTGAGGTGTCCGTACAAGTCCGTACGGTTTGGTCCGTACAAGGCCGTACAAAGATCAACCCGGGTGAACTTGGTCGAAAGTTACCCGAGGTAAATGTAACTCGACCAAAAGTTACATTTACCATTTACCATCCGACTCAAGCTTGGTTCGCGGATAAGGAAGACCAAAAGGAAGAGCTGTGGACAGGCTGGCTCATGTGGCTAAGAAAGGAAGAGCATCTGGTCAAGATACCTTTGGCATCTCACGTGTGAAGCTTCTGGTCCATGCATTTGAATTAGGCGCCTAAACTAAGCTTGACTTCACATGCTTGGTCTTTCCACCCGTTGTAACCTTATCCTTTGTTGCCCTAAGCTTTTCTCTATATATTTTAAACCCCCTTGTCGAGATTAATCAAGCAAATCATTTCTTTCTCTTGTTATTCTCTCTTCTCTCTCTCGTGTTCATCATGAACATCGAGTAATCTCTCTTCTATTCTCTCAATCTTTCTCTCTTTCTCTCATTCTCTCGGTTACTCTACTCTCTTTCTCTCAAAATCTCATGGTATCAGAGCCAGGTTCGTTACATCCTGGTGTGTAGATCTACTATCTTCAGCTTCATCTCAAGTTCAAAGGTTCAAACTTTCTGGGTTCTTGAGGCTCGTTTAGAAGATGGAAGGAAGCAAGGTGATGTTAGCGGTTCCGGTTACTCTTAAAGGTGGTGGAAACTACTTGTTGTGGTCTCTTCTTGTGAAGACTGCGGTTGGGAGCAAGGGTTTGTGGAGTCATATCACTGATGAAGCTCCAAAATCAGTTGCTAGTGAGGAAGAAGGTGCAAAGGAGGCTGCTTTAGCTGCTCAACAGAAGTGGATCCAAGATGACATGATGGTGCAAACCATGATTCAAGGTTCTCTAGATCCACCCATCCTAGAGGCTTACAGCTACTGCGAGACTCCAAAGGACCTGTGGGAGACTCTCCAGAAGATCTATGGTAACACTTCCAATCTGAGCCGAGTGTTTGAGCTCAAGAGAGCCATAAACACTCTTACTCAAGAAGATGTTGAGTTTACCAAACACTTGGGTAAGTTCAGGGCACTATGGTCCGAACTAGAGATGCTTAGACCCAACACAACAGATCAAGATACTCTCATGGAGAGGCGTGAACAAGATCAGGTGTTTGGGCTGATGTTGACTCTGAATCCGGCCTTCAACGATCTGATTAAGCACATACTCAGGTCACCAAAGCTTCCAACTTTGGAGGAAGTGTGTGCTCAGATCCAGAAGGAGGAAGGGTCCTTGGGGTTGTTTGGTGGAAAGGGGGAGCTTTCCCTGGCCAACAAAGCCGAGGCTGTTCAGGCTAACAAAGCCATGTTCAGGCCTGATGAAAGAAGAGGTGGTGAAGATAGGAGGTTTGGAGGAAACTGTGATCACTGCAAGAAGCCGGGTCATAAACGGAGCCAATGCTGGATTCTCCACCCCCATCTCAAACCAGCAAAGTTCATGAAGGAACGTGATGCAAGAGCCCACCTTTCAACCGAGACAAGTGAAGCTGGTGGTTCAGCTGGAGCAGGTTCAACCACTCGTGAAGGGGAAGGAAAGGCCTTGACTTCTCAACACACTCCCTTGAAGAGTATGGATCATGAGCTGATCAGGAGGTCAGACATTGATGCCCTCATCAAAGCTCTCAAGGAGAATGGTAATGTATCCGGTAACCCTCTAGGGTATTCCTATGCTGCTTATAGGTTATCTAGTATCCCTGATCACTTGAAAACTGAAAATGACTCTCATAAGGAAGCATCTAGACTGCTTAAAGACATTGATCATTTAGAACAGAACTCGCCTAGTTCCTATCATGCTTATAACAATAGTAAACCGCTTGTAGTTGATTCAGGAGCCTCTCACCATATGATTAGTGATGATAAACTGATAAAAGACATAGAACCGGCTCATGGTCATGTAATGATTGCTAATGGTGATAGGATTGCAATAAGAGGAATTGGCAAGTTGAATCTATTTGATAAGGAGTCTAAAGCGTTTTACATGCCTGAGTTCACTTCTAATTTGTTATCAGTTAAGAGATGCACCACTGATTTGCATTGTAATGTCATATTCAGTCCTAATGATGTGAAGTTTCAGGATATTGAGAGCCATAAGTTGATCGGAAAGGGAGTAACCAAAGGAGATCTCTATATGCTTGAAGACACTGCCCCTTGTTCTGATTTTAAATTCTCGTTTAGTTCTACTTCTGTGCTGAATAATGATGCATTGTGGCATGCTAGAGTAGGTCACCCACATGTTAGAGCCCTAAGTTTAATGTTACCAGGTGTCATGTATAAGAATAATGAATGTGAAGCATGTATCTTGGGTAAACATTGTAAGGCAGTTTTTCCAAAGTCTAATACTCTTTATGAAAAGTGTTTTGATCTTGTGCATTCAGATGTTTGGACTGCTCCTTGTTTATCTAGAGATAATTATAAATATTTTGTAACTTTCATTGATGAAAAATCAAAATACACCTGGATAACACTGATTCAAACTAAGGATAGAGTTCTTGATGCATTTAGAAACTTTCAGGCTTATGTGATTAACCATTACCATGCCAAGATTAAGATTTTCAGGTCAGATAATGGTGGGGAGTATACGAGCCTGGCATTCAAGCAACATCTAGCTCAACATGGGATCCTTCATCAAACCAGCTGTCCTTACACGCCCCAACAAAATGGAGTTGCTGAAAGGAAGAACAGGCATCTTATGGAGGTGGCTAGGTCAATCATGTTCCAGTCAAACGTTCCCAAAAGGTTTTGGAGTGATGCTGTGATGACTGCCTGCTATCTGATCAACCGGACACCCACCAGAGTCCTGGATGACAAAGCCCCATTTGAAGTTCTAAACAACGAGAAGCCAGTCTTAAGTCATCTAAGGGTGTTCGGGTGTCTTTGCTTTGTTCTGGTTCCCGGGGAGATGAGGAACAAGCTGGAACCAAAGAGTACAAGGGCCATGTTCTTGGGGTATTCAACAACACAGAAGGGGTACAAATGTTTTGATCCAAAGACAAGGAGAGTTCTGGTGTCCAGAGATGTAAAGTTTGTGGAGTCAAGAGGGTACTATGAAGAGAAGAGTTGGGATGATTTGAAGGATCTATCCCAAGCTTCTGATAAGGCTGCTAGTCTCCGGATCATTCTTGAAGGTCTTGGGATCAATACAACCCAGGATCAAAGGAGACAAGAAGAACCTAATGAAGCTGAAGATCAAACCCACCATGATCATGAAGGGGGAAATGAACCTGAGGATGGAAGTCAAGATGAGAATGAACCTGAGGATGGAAGTCAAGATGAGGAGCACTCAGGAGTTCATGATCAAGGTGAGGTAGCAAGTGAAGAAAACAATGGACCTGAACCTGAGCAAGAAGGTCATGAGGAACCAGTGGAAGAAGCACCTCCACTAAGAAGGAGTATGAGGATAAGAAGAGACCCATCAAACTGGATTAACACTAGGGTGTACTATAATGCCCAAGCAGTAGCTCACCCAAGTCAGGTGGTATGTTCGTTTGCCAAGCTTCCAAAAGAACATTGGGCATTCATATCAAGTCTGGATGAAAGCCAAGTTCCTCGGTCTTATGAGGAAGCTATGAAGGATGAAAGATGGCGAGCCTCAGTTGCTGATGAAGCTAATGCCATGATCAAGAACGAGACATGGTATGAAAGTGAGCTACCTAAGGGGAAGAAGGCAGTAACCAGTATGTGGATCTTCACCATCAAGTTCCTGCCAAATGGGAAGATAGAAAGGAGGAAGACGAGATTGGTGGCTAGAGGATTCACTCAAACATATGGAGAAGACTATCTTGACACCTTTGCTCCAGTTGCTAAACTCCATACCATTCGGATTGTTTTATCAGTGGCAACCAATCTGAAATGGGATCTTTGGCAAATGGATGTCAAGAATGCCTTTCTTCAAGGAGAACTTGAAGATGAAGTCTACATGAAGCCTCCACCAGGTCTTGAGAGTCTTGTGAAACCAGGAAATGTGCTGAGGTTGAAGAAAGCAATCTATGGTCTAAAACAGTCGCCTAGAGCTTGGTACAACAAACTGAGCACTACTCTGAATGGGCGTGGCTTCAGGAAGTCTGAGTTAGACCACACTCTCTTCACCCTCACCACAAGCTCAGGTATTATTGTCCTTCTAGTTTATGTTGATGATATCATCATAACTGGAAGTGACAAAGAAGGTATACAAGACACAAAAGATTATTTGAAATCAGTGTTTGAGATTAAAGACCTAGGGGAGATGAAATACTTCCTTGGTATTGAGATATGTAGAGCCAAGGAAGGACTATTCATGTCCCAAAGGAAATATACTCTTGATCTTTTGAAGGATGCAGGTAAACTAGGTGGGAAGACAGCCAAAATGCCATTGGAGGATGGATATAAAGTACCACGTGAGGGGGAGATTGAGAACAGCCAATACCTTGAAGACCCTAAACTCTATAGGAGGATGGTTGGTAAGCTAATCTACTTAACTATTACTCGTCCTGATATCTGTTTTGCTGTGAACCAGGTGAGCCAGCACATGCAAGAACCAAGGGAACATCACTGGAGGATGGTGGAACGGATCCTGAGCTATCTGAATGGATCACCAGGCCAAGGAATATGGTTGGGGTGCAATGAGAGCACTGAAGTGGTGGGTTACTGTGATGCAGATTGGGCAGGAGACCGAGCTGACAGAAAGTCCACTACAGGCTATTGCACCTTCATTGG
>CAJHQP010003975.1:0-60422 GCA_905132765.1 Moricandia arvensis | reverse complement strand
GAACAGAAAAATTCCTCCTCCAATGATTCTAACTTCACCGAACAAGTGATCATTTGGCTACTCTTAAAGAACGTAATAATTCTCACATTGTTCCTCCACACAACCCATAACCTTCCCAACCTACTATATTCATAGTTTGTTAGGATCGACCAATTATTAAAGATAGTTCCCACCACCCTTGGAACTTTCCCTTCCTTCACTTTTGTTTCAATCAAGCAACCAAAATCAAATTGCCTCTCTTCAACCCACTTCTTTACTATGGAATGTTTTGTAGATTTGGTTAGACCGTGGACATTCCAAAATAAGCTCGACATTATCAATTATTCTTGGGAAAACGTTTCTTGCTAGTGCCACTAGGTTTTCCAACCTTGGCGGCCATAGCAAATTGCATCGTACGACTTACTTTCCTTGCGGAGCGGGCATGTTTAGTGCTTTGAACTACACTTGTTGTCGTATCAACAGGTTGTGAAACTCCAACCTCGTTTTCTAGTATTTCTCCCTCCTCAACTTCTTCAGTAGGATGGTCAGGATCCCTGGAAATATCTATATGCATGTCCTCGTTTAGATTGCTTATCTGCTCATCTTCTACATCTGCTAACAGTTGGAATCGTGATGGAGATATCACAGTCTCTGAGCGCGTCTTATTTTCTGTACTCCTACCAACCTTCCCAGGCGAGACATTTAACCATATGTCCCTCTCTGTTTGTTGTGACTGAAATCGGACCACTATAGTTGACCCTTCAACTACTTTTTCCTTATCTTCATCCTTTTCCCCATCTGCAACTCTTTTCTTAACTTCTTCCTCTGCAGAAGTGGGGCTTCTTTCTACATTTTCCTCCACTGATTTAGTCATCACTATACCATCAGTATTACCATTCCCTTCCCGATTTATAGTTCTCTTCCCCTCTACTCCTTTATGAGTCTTTGAAACTGATTCATTCACCATATCTTTACCCGCAGACCCCGTCTCTTGCTGCGAAGTACCAACTGGTGCTTTCAACTTAGTTTTACGACACTCTGTATTATTATGGCCCCATATGTTCAGAAAGAACACTTCGTTGGTAACCATGGGTAGCTGAACTCTATGTCTGCATTGATTCCACTCTTTGATCGGAAGCGATCAAAAGTTGGGAGAGGCTTAGTCATGTTTGCATTCACAAACACTTTTGCCTCCTTAAAGTTTGTACACAACTCTGTTTCTGGGTGTAGTCAAACTGGCTTTCCAACAGCACTTGGTATAAACCCAAGCCCTTCCCATGAGTATATGCTATGTGGGGACATTCTTCAATGTAATCCACATTGGCACTATCTTTACCTCCTTCGTGTCTTCCTTCTCAGACTGAGGCGCCCATTTTGAAAGGATATAGGGATACCCGCTATGTTCCATACTCCTATTTTCAAAATACGAAGCCTTGTTTGCTGATCAAAAATTCAGAATTTCACTGTTCTTCACTGGGAAAACATCGATCCTGATTGTTTTGTTGCCAAGAGGCCATATCTTGTTCACGATAATGTGGATCCTTGACACATGAGATGCCGATCCAGAAATTTTCCCTCAAGGAAATCATCCCATAACGGGACAGAGTTAACCAATAGGTCATCTGGTATTTCTACCAACTGTGTTCCATCCACCACTTTGACGTTCACTTCATTATTCACCAAAACATGTTTTTGTTGAACCACTTTCACCCATGACTTCTGCCCAAACTTAGTAGCTGGACTGTTCCCCGCCTCTGTCACCGTCGGAAGGGAGCCCTGTGGTTCAGGCGCCGCCATGATAGGGAAGCCTAGTGGCCGTCTCTTTGCTGAACCCCCCCCCCCAAAACCCTAAAAATCGCCTTCAAATCACCCTCAGAGCCGCTTTCCTTATTTGAATTTCCGTTCTATACTATTTCATTTCAATTTTTTTCATTGTTTAGTTCATATCATAAACCGCATCCCATCCACTTTGCATTTGTTTCAGGTTTACAACTTGCATTCTATTCATTTCGTCCATCCGATCACATATTGGTCGATCCAATCAAGCTTCCATCAACCATCTTGCCAACCCTGATTTCCAGTCTGTATCATTTGGTATCAGTGCTTAAATCTCCTGACTCAGGTGACATATATCCTTACATCATATTTTCTGTTCTTTTATTTTCATTTTTATAAATAAAAAGCCATAAAAACATTTTTTGCATATTTGTGTTCTTTGTTCATCATAAACTGAAAATCAGAAAATGAATGAGGTAGGAGACGAAATGTTGTTTAGCTTAATTCATTTTAGTCATAAAAAGAAAGAAAAATGTGTTTGCATTTATTTAATTATTTTGTTTCCATTTAAGAAAAGTCCAAAAATATGCATTCCATATTTGTTTTTTGCTTAAATCTTGGATTAAAAAAATGAAGATAGCATTTTTTTTCATTTAAATTTCGTGCATATCATATCCTGCATTGAAAAAGAAATTAAAATTATTTAGCTTAGTTTATATCATTTTGGTCCAAGCATACTTAATTGTTTCCATTTTCGGTTATTTGCAATTGCATATATAGAAAAACTCAAAAAAATGTCAGTGTTAGTTTTTTAATTTCATTTCTCTGTCCATATTGTTTATTATCATTTCATATTGTATCATTTTGTGCTTTCAAAAGAAGAAAAATCAAAAAAAAGTTATAGAGCATAGTTCATATCATTTGCATATTGTGGTTTAATTGTTGTATCATAAGAAAATTCAGAAAAAAATTATTAGTTTGCTTTCCATATTTTCTTTTCATTGTGTTAATATTATTTCATATTGTTTCATTTCGAGATTACATCCAGAAAACCAAAAGAAAAATTATTTTGCTTAGTTTACTTCATTTCGGTTCATAATTGCATATTTCTCGGTTTAGTTTAACTTTCATTATTGCACTTGTTTCAGTTGGTTCGACCATAACTTTTCCATACCTTCAGATGAGGAACTCGACCAGTAGGCTGATTCCATCATATTCTTTCTGTTTATTAGTCTTGTTCTATCATTCATCAACATCAAATTTCATTTTGTGCATTTGTTTCAGGTTTTGTAACTCACATTCCAGCAATATCGATCATTCGACCACATCTCAGCTGAATCCATTGGAACCTTAGTAGTTCATTTGGACGACTCCCATTCTGGACTATATCAACTATAGACTTATGCGGTTAAAACTAGATTACTAAACCTAACATTGTAGTTCTGGCTATAAAAATCAATAAACTACTTTTGATCATGTACTCTAGTCTTTGCGATTTACTTCATGTTTCAATTATATCATGAAGAACCCTATTAAAATTTACCCTAACAAATATATATATATATATATATATCTTTCAAAATCCTTTTGACGAAAAAAAGAAAAAATACATATTATTTTAACTAATAATGATTCCATGAAATGAAAAGTTTTATCATTTTTAGATTCATTATCATTTAAAGTTAAATAGTTTATTTTCTTTTGGTTTGGGAAAAAGTTGTATTATATTCAATTTTTGTTATTATTATTTTTATCTCGTTTCTTCTACTTTTAATTACTTTTGTTTGCCCTAATAGCTATCGATCACGCTTTTAGACTGACCAATCATAAAAAAGATAAAAAGTTAGAAACTAATAAAAGACTATCGGTTTGTCTATTAATCTTTTTCGCTTTCTGTGCCTTATTTTAAATTTTTGGCTTTATTCTTTTGATTTCACATTCTATCTTTTTTTCTTGAACACCTTTCACATTCTATCTAGAAACACAAAATCTTCAGCTTTTGGGTTTCCTTTTTCTTATTTTCTTTAAAAAATCTAAAAAAGACTCTTTCTCACAGTAACATTGTCCTACTCGGTCTGGACTAAATATTAGAAATGATTCTTTTTCAGAAAATTACAAATTATTTTTATTCTAATAGAATATTCAATTATTTGATAAGCTTTACAACATTTAATTATGACATATTTCATCACTACTATTCTCCTTATAGTTCTTAGAGAAATAAGTAGGTTTATTTAGACATATACTATACTTTTATTAGACTAACCATAAATTACTTATTAATGTATACAAAATATTATTCATTCTTTCTTGAAATAAAAGTTATGAAATTATCTAATATAGTTAAAATATATATGATAGTTAATAATTTTGAATAATAAATATTTGATAATAATTTACACATCGTGTATCATATATTACTAAATAAACTAAACACTCACATAAACCATATAATAAAAATTTAGATTTTCCATATATTTTATATTTTGGATTAAAAAAATTAATAAATAATAGTTCATAAAAATGATTGGTATACATAATTTTTATTCTACGGAAGACACCGATTTTAATTTAGTACGTGATAATTTTGCAATTTACAACTATTACCATAGATGTCTTTGATTTGAACGACGTGTTCAATTCTCGGCTACTGGTGACGAGGTGATCGTAAGCTTCAAGTACGATAAACTTCAAAAATTCTGCTTCATTTGTAACAGATTGACGCACGATGGGAGGAGATGCCCGGAACTGGAGAAGGAAAGAGCCCATGTGGCGAGACACGGATACAAGGACAGGAACTTTCGCCAGCAAGATGTCCTCCGGGGCGAGCTCAGCCCGTACAATGGAGGGGGTAATGGGAAAGCTCCGAGACAGCAGCAACAACAGCTCCAGCCCTCTAAACCACCAGTTAACCGTAAACTCTTCATTGAGAAGGACATCTCACCAAAAGACAAACAGGTGAAAGGCTCTGGCAAACAAGGACCACAATCATGCAAAGCCTGGGTAATGAAAACTTTCGACAAGAAGCAAGAAAAGGAACCAGCTGGAACAGAGCAAGGACAGTCCCGTGAAGATCCAAAAAAGGAGCCAAAGAATAAAGAGTTCAAACCCGCCTCGTGGTACCGCGAAACCAATCTGGAGACAGGCAAAGCAGCCTCAGACCCGGGGAAAGTAACATCTAGGAGATCTCCTTCGGATGATAAAAGGAACTCCAAACTTGCGATTCAAGGAAAGCAAAACTCCTCTGTGTGCAGTCAGGTTATGGAGCTTAATGGCGAGATGGAGGAGGTCATCTCCCCACTCAAGGAGATGCTGAGTGATAAGAACCCCAGTGAGATGTTGGATGAACGTGGTGGAAGACGAGGTAAGGCTATCAAGAGCCGTCTCGGACCAAGACCAGAAGAAGCCCTCCATGCAAAAAAGAAAATCGGCAGGAGCCCATTCCGAGCTAATAACCCGAGGAAGAGACAAGCAATCTCGGTGGAAGAATCCCCGAAGAAAAGACATTATGAGGCCAATCCCAAACGTAACCAGGGACCATTCCCGCTACCTCTGAAGGCGGGTCCGATAGCCGGAAAAAACAAGGAGGACCCAGGGAAGCTGGTGGTAGACGAGATCCCACTGGCAAACCAAGAATGATTTTAAGCTGGAATTGCCAAGGAGTTGGCAGCTTCTTGGCAATTAGACACCTGAGGGAGATCCGTCAAAAGTTTTCCCTAGGGATTATGTTTTTAATGGAGACTAAGAATAAGAGAGATTTTCTACAAGATCTCCAAGTTGAATTTGGTTATGATTTTCTGTTTACTGTTGAGCCAATAGGTCTTAGTGGTGGGCTAGCCCTCCTTGCCTTGTCTGAGTTCAATGTGCAAGTTTTATCCTCCAATAATAGAGTCATTGATGTATCAGCTACAATTGATGGCAATAAAATTTTCCTATCTTTCGTTTACGGTGACCCTGTTATTAATCAGAGAATTCATGTGTGGGAACACCTAGAAAGAATAAGTACCTCTCGCACTAATGCGTGGCTTATGGTTGGCGATTTCAATGAAATTAATGGAAACCATGAAAAATCGGGTGGATGTATCCGTAGTGAAAACTCCTTTGCAGCTTTTAAAATGATGCAGCAAAACTGCGGTATGATAGAACTCCCTTATTCAGGCGATTGTTTCTCTTGGGTTGGAAGAAGACATAATTATCTCATCAAATGTAGACTTGACCGTGCGATGGGGAATGCTGAATGGTTTAGCTTGTTTTCAAACTCCTCCAGCAAATATCTGCGGCTTATGGGCTCTGACCATCGACCCATAATGACCCACCTTTCAAACCATAGGAGCAAAGGATGGAAAAAAATTCGGTTCGATAAGCGCTGGATCTCAAAAGAAGGTTTTGAAAAAATCGATTCCGAGATGGATGGTTAGACTCAGATATTGATGAGGACATGCCCCTCCATGATCGTATTAAAAAATGCCGGTCAAACATCTCTCAATGGAGAAGAAATGAGAATAATAATTCTCAAAAATCGCTGGAAGAGCTAAAAGACAAATTGGATAGAAGCCTACTAGACCAATCACTATCAGCTTCAGAAATCTCAGAAGTCCAGAATCAGCTACAAAAAGCGTATGAGGAAGAAGAAGCTTTCTGGAAACAAAAAAAGTCGCAACCTTTGGTTCAAGGAAGGGGAACGCAATACAAAGTTCTTCCAAGCCACAACAAACACCGACGAGCACGAAATCATATTAGTGGACTCAACGATGACAGGGGTGTGTGGTGGGAAAGTGAAAGAAAGGTTAAAACTATTTCAGTTGATTACTTCAATAACCTTTTCTCCTCAGCTACCCCGACTGATATAGAAGTATCTCTAAACAATATAGAGAATATCATCTCTCCTACGATGAAGGAGAGTTTATGCAAAGATATATCTCCCTCGGAAATCAAAAAAGCAGTCTTTTCAATCCAACCGGAAAAGCACCAGGTCCGGATGGGATGACAGCATTATTCTACCAAAAGTATTGGAACACAATTGGCCCAAAAGTGATACAAATGGTCCAAGAGTTCTTCAATACCGGCTCTCTCGATCCACAACTAAACGAGACAAATATTTGTCTCATTCCCAAGACAGAGCCGCCCAAGAGATATGGCTAACTTCCGACCCATCAGTTTATGCAATGTATGCTATAAAATCATTTCCAAAGTATTGTGCCAGAGACTGCGACATCTCCTCCCGAAAATCATTTCGGAAACCCAATCTGCTTTCGTGGCAGGACGAGCTATTGCAGATAATATATTACTAGCACATGAAGCCTTTCACGCCCTAAGGACCCATTCACGCTGCAAAAAAAGAATTTATGGCTATCAAAACAGATATGAGTAAGGCCTATGATAGAGTGGAATGGGATTTTTTAGAGGCCCTCCTACTGAGAATGGGCTCCGGAGAGAAATGGACATCATGGGTAATGAAATGTGTGAGATCAGTATCTTATAGTGTCCTAATAAATGGAAATCCTACGGGTACCATTATCCCGAGCCGAGGATTGCGACAAGGAGACCCACTATCACCATATCTCTTTATTCTCTGCACAGAGGTCTTAATAACAAATATAAAGAAAGCAGAAAGCATCGGACAAATCACAGGCCTCAAAGTAGCTCGAGCAAGCCCCCCGTTATCTCATCTTCTATTCGCATATGATAGCCTTTTTTCTGCAAAGCTGTCCCAGAACAGTGCAGCAACCTCTTAAAAATCCTTGATTCTTATGGAAGGCCTCTGGGCAAAGAATTAACTTTGAAAAGTCAGCCATTACTTTCGGGAAAAAGGTACCTCCAGACAGCTTGGATAATCTTAAGAACATTCTAGGGATTTCCACAGAAAGTGGAAGTGGGAAGTACCTTGGAATCCCCGAACAACTTCAAGGCTCAAAATCTGAGATTTTCGCATTCGTACAGACGAACCTAAACCAGAAAGTCAACGGGGGGACAGCTAAATACCTATCAAAAGCAGGAAGAGAAGTCATGCTAAAATCCGTAGCTCTCGCTATCCCAACCTTTCCGATGTCCTGCTACCTCCTCCCCAAGGGATTATGTAAGAAGATAACTAGTGCAATCTCAAAATTTTGGTGGAGCTCAGGCTCTAATTCCAAAGGAATGCATTGGTTGGCATGGGATAAACTCTGTCTTCCAAAAAAAGATGGAGGAATTGGATTCCGCTCACTTGAGGAATTTAACATAGCCCTTTTGGCTAAACAACTTTGGAGACTGGAACAAAATCCTAATTCCCTACTTACTAGGGTTCTCAAAGGAAGGTATTTTCGCAACACACACCCTTTTAAAGCCCCTAAAGCATCGCGACCATCGTTTGGTTGGAGAAGCATTATGGCAGCAAAGGAACTGGTACTTAAAGGACTTAGACGGACAATCGGTTCAGGGGAGCAAACCCTTGTCTTTGTGGATCCCTGGATCCCGGGTGCCACCGTAAGACCGGCAAGGTTGCCGCAAGGTTTTGATCCCAATCTAAAAGTGTCTGAACTTATTGACCCAATAAGGAAAGAATGGGACAATACCAAACTCAGGAACCTTCTTGATCCACAAGATATCCCATTGGTTCAAAGTCTAAACATTAATAGAAACCTTTCTCCAGATGGCTATTGCTGGAATTACTCAACCTCTGGAAAATATTCAGTCAAATCAGGATACTTCCTTGCAAGATCAGAAAAAGAATGCGAATTTGATTTCCAAAACCAGCTACCATCCATTAACCCACTAAAGGAAAAGGTTTGGAAGATTAGAGCGGGGAAAAAATTCTTTCACTTCTTATGGCAGTGTATGTCCGGAGCTATTGCTGTCAATGAAAAACTTTTTAAAAGACACGTTGGGAACGATCCAAGCTGCCCCAGATGTGGGCATGCGGAGGAAACTATCAACCATATGATCTTTACTTGCCCCTCGACGCGGCAATGTTGGGCCTTATCAACCATTCCTTACGATCCCAGAAGTTTTCCCTCTGAATCCCTCTATTCTAACATGAACTACCTACTCCCAGGAATCCATAATGGTGGAACCTTAGAGGAACCCTTCCGCATGTTTCCTTGGCTTATATGGTATATCTGGAAAGCACGAAACGAAAAACTTTTTAATGGAAAAGACTTTTCACCTCTGGATACTATAGGCCTCGCACTGCGGGAATGCAATGCCTGGTATGCTGCCAATGAAGAAGAAGATCAAAGGGAGACTGCTCCAGCACTTTCACCCAGAAGCCACTTGGACTTACCAACCTTCGCCTGTCTAGTGGATGGATCATGGAAATCTAATGAAAGCATAAGTGGAGTGGGCTGGATCCTCCATCTTGCAAGATGGATCGACTGATCTACTTGGATTACATGGTAGTCATAGAGCAATCTCACCATTACATGCAGAACTCCATAGCTTGATATGGGCTTTAAAATGCTTATCTCGCCACCAACGGTATTGTAATCATTTCGTGACCGACTCCCAGGAATTGGTCAAAATGATTAATACACCAGAAGATTGGCCGGCTTTTGCAGCTGAACTGAGTGAATTTCAACCTCTATGGGAGACTTACCACGGCGCCAAAGTGGTCTACGAGGCCAGAGCCAGCAACATTAAGGCGGACTTTCATGCTCGACAAGCTCGGCTAAGGAAACGTGTTTTCTCCTATGTTAGCACGTCCGTCCCCTACTGGCTGGATTCAACCAACTCGCCTTTCGCCCTTTCATACTAAGAAATATCTTTGTACCTCCTTCGTGAAAAAAAAAGAGAAAGACATTTTATGTGTCTACAACGGATCCAATGATTTTTTTGGTGCATGTGTCTCTATTTTGTCCTCATCCTAGTCAAGACCGGATCTAAAAATTTAAAGGCTACAAATATTTTTTAAAGATATTTACAAAAAAGATTTTTATTTTTATATAATTTGGGGGTCTAATTCCATGTAAAAAAACGTTCAAAATTTTTTGGGAATCGAGATTAAAATTTCATTGAGCTTTGACCTAAATCTGGCTCTCAGTCATGGCCCCAGTTTAGGTTTCGATCTACCTTGTACTGGTCTTGTTTGGGTAGATGACGTTTCGGTTTATTTGTTTTTTTTTTCTTCCTTGCACTGTTTGCATGTTAAGAACTAAAATTATTTTAATACGAAAGCCTTTAAAAAAAGTTGCACAAATAATAAGTGTAAATGCAATAAATGTGATGGTGACTTATTTGACTATTATGAATTTATAAACATACTGTAATTGTTTTTATATATCTCTGCCGTTTGGTACAATTTTGCTCATAGTCCAATTCACACGGGGCTACTTCCTTCATGATTAAATGCACCATCTCTATATATATATATACTAGGTGATAATCTGCGCAAATAAATCGTTTAAAAAAATTATTATTTTAATAATATAAATATGATATTAATCTTATGTCAATAAAGATCTAATTTGATATTTTCGTATCTTTGTTTGTAAATCAAATTTTTTTTTAAGTTATACTATTTTTCTTAACAAAATACTAAACACAGTTAATTTATCTATAAATCAGGAAATTTAAACATAAGTTAGCAATGTATGTATGTGTAATCAAATTCTTAAAAAAGAAAATGACGATCTCGTGAGTATATTTTCTAGTAAGTTATTGCTAACAATGTTCCATAATATATTTTTAAAGTGACAATTATTTAAAAGTTAATTTAATGAGACCATGAACCTTTATGTATTCATTTACATCAACGATTTAATTTTATAAGTACAATCAAATATATTTTAAACTTAAAAATTATTGTAAAATTTATTTTAAAATATAAAATTTATTTTTAGATGTATGCTATTATTAAATAAAATAAATTAATTTATATATTTTAATTTTATAAATTAGTATGCATTAGAAATATATTCAATAAAACATATATCTTATTTAAAAATAAATATATTGTATATAACGACTAATTTTATAATAAAAATATAAATGATTTTTCGTTATTCATGTACATTTTGTATTCAATATTTAAATAGCAATTTAGGTTTTGATTCTATAAACGGGTTATTGATATACGGTGCAATACTATATTATAAAAAAACATAGGTCTAATGATATTGAATTGTAAATATTCTAGTAAATTATATCTACTTTTATAAAAGGGTTAAGAATGTTTGTGAAGCTGCTATGTAAATAATGGTAATTTTGTTAATCACAGCAAGATTATTTATTAAAAATACTCATTCAATAATAATAAGGGATGTCAACCCATATATATTAAAGGTAAAGCCCAAACGTAACTATAAGCGGATTTATAAAAACATAAATTATAACATACCCACCCAAACCAATAAAATACAGATAAGTGCAAAATACGTGTTCCGATCCTGAATTATGCATATGCCCTTTCATGTATCACGCTAAGAGACTGTTGAAGAACAAGCCACCGCTTGGTTTTGCCGGAGAACTCTCCGATCTTTTTCTTTGCCTAGAAGCAATAAACAAATTTATAATTGTGGCAATGGTTCAACAGTTTAATCCACTTGATTGACTTTTCTCCCATAACAACTATTGATATTAATAGTTATATTATGCATTTCTCCGGATGTGAGTCGTAGTTAATAGCTTTGAAAAATTATGAAAAGATACTTTGTTAAAGCACTTCTCCATAAGAAGTTTCAACTCTACTGAATCCTATAAAACTTCCAAGTATAACTTATAAACTGAATTTGATCAGACACTCTGTCAAAGGTTCATGGCCAAAACTTTTTCAAAAGGTAAAGATTGATTCTTTTCAAACTTTAGCCCTAAGGATGATCGGAGCAAAAACAATCATATATGTTAGTGCAATGACGATTGAATTTTAGAAGCTAAAGAAAAACAACTCTTCAAAGTGTTCTTGTACCAGTCGTGAAGCGAAACTGTGTAGCTCACTTGAAGACTGGACTTGGAGTCTCCTTAGAGCTAGACTAAAAATTACTTGGAGGCTAAGCAAGATATAATTTACCATGGAGAAAGGGCAAATCATCTAGGGAAGATTTCCAAAAATCTTTGAACAAGACTTGGAAATATTCCATAAAGGAGATTTGAACATATCTCTTCATTGGGAAGTTCGCTAAGGTTAACCACGAAATCTACTGAGTATAAGTAGATAAAGACATGTCTTTCGTTAGGTACTACCTCAAAAGAAAGGTCGTAAGCATAGGGGTTTTGGTGTTGAATGAGGGTAGACACAAAACATAAGGGTAGGAGTCATGAGGGGTTCTTGGGTCGAGGATAGATCTAGGAACGTATTAGGCTAGTGTCTATGTCTGAGTGTGACATGTTAGACAACTCGGAAGAGAGTTAGTAAGACACTTTTCTTTGTAAAGATAAATTCTCCCTATTGTTTATGATGTAGTACTTTGTGAAATAAATAAAGCATTGTACTTGTATGTATCACTCTTTATATCAGACTCATCTTCCACATTCATTTGGTATTAGAGCGGGTTACCTTAGCCACTTGTGAAGATCCTGAAGGCAAGAAGGAAGACATTGGACATTAGGAAGCATGTTGGTTGAGTTGAAGCAATGTATGGGTGTTGTATTCTAAAACTCAATCATCAAAGGGGAAATTTTTAGTGTAGTGACGGCTAAGGCCATGTTTAATGCAGGTCCCTTAAGTTGGGTCCCTTAGCGTACGGTCCCTTAACTTTTAACTAAAAACGCTAAGGGACGTCCTTAAATCAGGATTTAAGGGACGTCCCTTAGCGTTTTTAGTTAAAAGTTAAGGGACCGTACGCTAAGGGACCCAACTTAAGGGACCTGCATTAAACATGCCCTAAGAAGCTGAAGAAAAACAACTTTTCAAGCTGTTTTTGTACCAGTCGTGAAGTACTAGATGAAGTAGTACAAAAAGTGATACGTGAAGCAAAGTTTGTGTAGCTGACTTGAAAACTGGATTTGGAGCCGACTTAGAGTTGAACTAAAGGTTACTTGGTGGTTAAGAAAACTATGATTTACCTTGAAGAAAGGGTAAATCAACAAAAGAAGATTTCAAAAGACCTTGAACAAGATTTTGAAATATTCCGTAGGAGAAATTTGGGCATATCTCTTCCTTGGGAAATTGGCTAAGGTTAGCTACGAAATCTACTGAGTATAAGTAGATTGAGACGTGTCTAGTGTTAGCTACCACCTCAAAAGAAAGGCCGTAAACATGAGTGTTTTTGTGTTGAATGAGAGTAGATACAACATAAGGGCTAAGGTCATGAGCGGTTCTTGGGTCGAGGATAGATTTAGGAACGTGTTAAGCTAGTATATATGTCTGAGTGTGACATGTTAGTCAACTCGGAAGGGAGTTAGTAAGACTCTTTTTCTTTGTAACGAGAAACCTTCAATATTTTTTATGTTGTAGTACTTTGTGAAATAAATAAATCATTATACTTGTATGTATTAGTCTCTATATTATCTTGCTTTTCATTCTTTGATATATATATATATATATATATATATATATCCTAGTTGATTATTCAGGAAAAAATGACAAATAGAAATGAAATCGTATAAAAGTGGAAAAATTAATATAAACTGATATCAATTTGACTATGTTTTTTCTTTGAACATTAAAATGGTAGCGGTTTAAGTTTATTAAAGATAAATTATATTCAGTCGAGTTGTTATATGGCCTAAGACGAATTATCTAAACGAAGTGGAGGGTTTGCCGTTGGATCATATTCCAAAAGTAGAAAAGTACTTTGTTTCTTTCTTTATTTTTAGAAAAGAAACTACTTTGTTTCTTCTTCCTCATTCTCTTCTTGTGTTTCACAGTCTAAGTTTGGTGGTTTTCTAAAATCATGAAATCTCTCATGTTCACTATTTGCTATGTCTTCATATATATGAGAAAACGGATTTTAGATGCCGGATTTTCGTCGATTTATGGTACGGAGCCACCGTCGCTCGATGTTGCATTCCAGCTTCCATAGGATCCTCTGAAATTTCCAGTCTCTTCTAGTGTAAAAGCATGGTACTCGACTGCTTCTTTTTCAAAGTAAGAACCATTGTAATCTGGGTTGTTGGTTTCTGCATCATTTCACGGTATTGCTGCCCAATGTAGACTATGTCTTCTTAATTGTCTTCGTCGTTCTGATCTGTGGCATAGCTGTCGACCGATGGTGGAGGGTGAGTATCGATTGATGCTGAAGGGTGGGTTTTGTGCAGGTTTTGGTTGAAGCTACCGTCGACCGATGCTAAGGGTTGGATGTCGATCGATGATGTATCCACATGCTCGTCGTCTTGATCGTATTAGCAGAAGCATGTAGCAATCAAACCTGGATCATTTTCCAATTATATCTTAGTAGCCTTGTTCTTGACTTTAACAGGTTCATAGAAGTTGTATGGGTCAATCAAGGATCGATACAACCTGTTTTTCTTCATGTCACAGATAGCTCCCACAGTTTCCATGACCGCTCCTCCAAGGAATAAGGAAGAGTTCCAATCAATCTTTATACCTATCACATGAAAATCTACTGGAACTAAGGTGTTGCAAATCTGCATTGGGACGTGTCTGGCAATCCCTCCTGAATTCACTTTGGAGCAATCCACAAAGGTGAACAAATCACTAGAAGGCTCAACGTTCAGGCTTAGCAGCTCTGCCATAACTCTAGGCATGATGCTAACTGATGATCCAATATCGCAGAGGGCGTTAGGATACTCGTGACCTTTGATGAAACATGGAATCACAAATTTCCAAGGGTCACTTTTCTTCTTAATAGTAGTCCTCAGCTTCATCTTCTCTCTGAGATCACTGAACATGCACTCTATGTCCTTTTATGTTTCCTTGGATTCCGTGAAAAAATCCATAATCTATGAGTATAATATGCTTCATTAAATTGAGTATCTACAGGAATTTTAAAAACTCTTTGGCAAAGCAATTCATCTCTTTGTCAGTTGCTTCTCTGCGAAGATGTTTGGGAATCTTATGTTTCCTTCTTGGGTGCCTTTTTGTTTTCATGGGATCAGGTCTATCGGCGTTCTGTTCTTGAGTCTCCATCCTTGAAGGTTTAACAAATAGGCCCGCACTAAGACTTGGTAAATGAATGGGTTATGCTGTTGGAGACTATCGATCGACGTTGGCTTCTCGATATCGATCAACGTTAAAAGATTCACATGAAGCAACCGATTATGCAGGTTCCATCGATGGATGTTCCGGTTTGGATGTCGATCGACACCGATGCGGACTGCCGAAGAATATGGCACTTTCTACGCGGAAATCTCTTTTCTGAAGCTATTCTCTCTCTACTTCTTGCCAAATATCTTCACCTATCAAGGCACTGACGTGGTGGTTCTGACTAGCTTCCCCTTTCTCCTTAATCAAGGTCTCATGTCTCTGAATGGCCTCAATTTTTGTTGACAGAGTGTTGAGATTCTCAAACTTTGTGTTGAGGTTGATCTACAGGGAGTTTATCTTTCCACTGAAGTTCACATTCATCTGTTGTTGCTGCTCTAGTATTCTATCAACCATAACTTCTAACTTGCTCTCATGAGGCTTTTTTCTGTCGTGAATTTTGATTGTAGTTACTTTTGTTGCCACCATAGGAGTTTTGTTGTAGCCTTGATTTCCCTGTCTCTGGTAACCGTTTCCACCAACAAATTCACATCATCTTCCTCTGCTTTTTCTTCCAAGGCTTTCACTTCTTGCTTCTTGAGAAATTTTTGGGCATTGTCCAGCTTTGCCTTGACTTCATCTATCTGCTCCTTGCTCAAAGATGGAATTGATTTCTTCCTCTTATAGTCAGTATTCTTGGTGTTATTGCTAGATGCCAAGTTCTCAATAAGCCTTGTTTCCTCTTCTGGATTCCTAGTGCTGAAAGTTCCCTTCACTAGCTGTGTCCTAAAGCCATATGGTACTGCAGATCAATACCTCTGAAGAAAGTGTTAAGTAGCTGCACTTCATTGAAACCGAGATGTGGACAGTCTCTCTGGTAAGACTTGAATCTGAACCAAGAGCTTCTGAATGATGCTCCAGGCTCTGCTGTGAATGTGGCGATAATCTCAAGTCTTCTGCTCGTACATCATCAAAGAAATGCGAAGGAACGCATTCTTGATATCTGTCCAGAATGTCAGAGATCCTGGTGGTAGTTGCTTAAGCCAATGCGAAGCATCTCCAGCAAGTGAGAACTTAAAGAGCTTACAGGATAGAGATTCCTTAGAGACTCCATTGGCTTTAATAGCAGATACTAGATCCTCAAATCGCTCCAGGTGATCCATCGGGTGCTCATGTCGCAATCCATGGTAGGGTGTCTGCGCAACAAGTCCGAAGAGTGACGGTTTTGATTTCAAAATCATTCCTCTGGTAAGCTGGAAGAAGAATAGCGGATTTGTTAGCATATAAATGTTCTAGACAATTGTAGTTTTCCAGTGTCCATTGACCAGCTTGGGAGCTGCTTCATGTAGAGCTACTGCAGCATCTTTTTCTGGTTTAGGGATTACAGCCCCTGATCATCAATTCTCTGAACGGTTGCATTACGCATATGACCTTCAAGGTCATGCATGTCTCCTCTCGCATATCGAACCACAACTAAAGTCGCAATCTCTTGCGAGGTACCGTCAATCGATGTTGTGTGGGTACTATCGATCGATGTTGGTGAATGATCGTCGATCGGCGGTTGAATGCTACTGTCGATCGATGCTTGTCGTATCTGTTGGCAGATTGTAAGTTCGATTGCAACGGGGTCTGAGAAGAGCAATTCCTTGTTGTTTTTGCTTATGGTAATGCTGGGCAAATACCTGAAAGACAAGAAAATAAACTTTCAGTAACTTGCAATAAAATAAAAAGTCTAGACTAAACCCTAGAAAATAAATCTAATTGCGATCCTTGCTCCTGGAAATGACACCAAATTTGATAGCGTGCGGGTTAAGGTTTATTTTAAAGAATGCAATCTATCAAATTAACCCTACGAATTGTCTTGGCAAGTGACGTCTAATAGTAGTACTTAGGGATCGAATCCACAGAGAGTGAGGGCTCATAATAGATTTTGGTATTCTAATGGTTAAGCTAGGCAAGCTATAAGTAGGAGGTTTATTGTAGGTTTTATTCCGAAAAGAAAATTTTCTAAATAAGTTAAAAGAATTCAAATATCGAAAAGATAGATCTAAGGTTTCAGGCAAGTGAATTATAATGGATATGATGCAGGGAATTATTAATATGCAAGGACCTTAATCAACAAATCTGACCCCCTCTCGTATGCGAACAGAGGAGTCGACCATCGATCGACGGCTAAGGCCGAGTGTCGACCGACGGTTATAAGACAAGAAATTCGCTTGCTAGGTTAATTAAACCTAGCTCTCGCATGTATCTAACAACCTAGCTCAATGGAATTAATTATGGCACATAACCTACTCTCGTAGTTGTCCATGTCCTAAGTTCAGGTTTCTAGTTAGCTACTCTAGAACGCAAGCATTAAAAAATTCCAAAGATTGATATCTCTTCATCCTAGCAATCTTATTTTGGGACTAATTCATCAATATCAGTATAATCATAAATGTAACAAGAGAATTTTTCAGACATAATCATAGAAAGCATGATAAGCTGAATAATATAATACAATGGGGTCCCAATACAAATCTCTGGAGGAGTTTAGATCTTCTCCCCTAAACTACTAAGAAAACTAAAAAGTTGTAAATAATACTTTGTGTAATATGAAATGTGTGTCTCTCTTCCTAAGAAATGACATAACCTATATAAACTAGGTCAAAACTCGTTCAGGGGCATTCTCATAATTTGTCTTGACCTGGGCTTGAAGTCGGCCAATACTTCTGGAGTAGAACGTCGATCGACAGCAAGAATGCTCCGTAGATCGATGGTCATGCTTGACTTTGACTCTAACTTAGCTGATCGTGAACAACTACTGGATATCTTCTTTGAACGCTCTAACAAGCTCCATTATCTATATAATGCTCTAAAACGTACCTTGACCTGAAAAGACTTTAAAATACAGTATAGACATACATAGTAGACTAAATAGGACCCAAATGATAGTCTAAAACTACTAATAACAAGGTATATCACGAATACTGTTTGTTTGGTAGATTTCCATGATATTGCTGCTCCTCCTAATGTAAAGACATATTCACTTGTGGATTTTGAGGTTTTAGAATCTGATATCCAGTTAGTGTCACTGTATCCTTCTAAAACTGATGATTCTTTACCATAGTGAAGCCTAAAATCTTTGGTGTAGCGCAAGTAAGTGAATACTCTCGTTATATCTTTTCAGTGTGTATGACATTGATTACTTGTTTATCAACTAAGTACGTTTACTACATGCGCTAGATCTGGTCTAGTACAATTGGTCAAGTACATAAGACTTTCGATCACACGTGCATACTTGTTTTGTGAAAGCGCTTCACTTGAATTCTTTGTCAAGTGCATATGCGGATCTAACAAAGTTTTTGTTGTATTATTAGAGTCATTTTTGAATCTCTCTAATATTGTGTGAGTATAATGAGATTGGGTTACGATAATTTCATTTGAATTTCTTGTGATTTTAATCCCGAGAATTACATTTGCAAATCCTATATCTTCCATCTCAAATTTTCCTTTGAGCATGTTTTTTATTTGATTGGTGATATATTTATTGCTTCCAATAATGAGCATATCATCTACATATAGATATAGCAAAACATACACATTTTTGGTAGTTTTGTAATATATGCATTTACCACTTTCATTAATTTTGAAACTATTTGACATCATTACATTGTCAAATTTTCATGCCATTGTTTAGGAGCTTGTTTAAGCTTATAAGGTGATTTTACAAGTCGGCATACTTTGTTTTCATGTCCATGAATAACAAAACCCTCAAGTTGTTTCATGTAAATTTCCTCTTCTAAATCACCATTTAGAATGACGGTTTTTACATCCACTTGATGAATTTCTAAGTATCTTAAAGTTGTGATTGCTATCATTAGCCTTATTGATGTTATCTTCGTAACTGGAGAATAAGTATGAAAGTAGTCAACGCCTTGTTTTTGTCGAAATCTTTGAACTACAAGCCTAGCTTTATGTTTGCCACCAGGTGTTTTATCAGGGTTTAGTTTTTGGTTTAGGATCCATCTACTCCTTAATGCTTTGCATCTTGGTGGTAAATATGTTATATACCATGTATAATTTTGCATGATAGAATCAAATTACCTTTTGACGGCTTCGTTTCAAAACAGAACATCTGGTGAAGCCATGGCTTCTGCCAAGGTTTTTGGATCATTTTCTACTAAAAATGACATTAAAAAATCTTCACTAAAAGATTTTTCCTTTCGAGCTCTTTTGCTCCTTCTAGGTTCTTCTTTTTCATTTTATGAAATATCATTTATAAAAATTTTGATATTTGTCTCAACTTCTGAGGTTTTGTCGTCGTCTCTTTCTTCTCGAGTTCATTTTGATCCTTGCTTTTGCTTGCAAGGAAAGATATTTTCGAAGAAAGAAGCATTAATTGTTTCCATTACTGTATTTTCATAAATATCTAAATATTTCAGATTTATGTACCAAAAATCGATATGTATTACTATTAAGTGCATATACGATGAAGATGCAATCCACTGTTTTAGGTCCAATTGTGATCTTCTTTGGTGGCGGTACGTCAACTTTTCTAAGCACCCCCACATTTAATGTATTTATACTAAGGTAAATTACCTTTCCATAATTCATATGGAGTTTTGCAAGTTAATTTGTGTGAAATTTTGTTGTGGATATAATTTTTGGTAAGTAACGCTTCCCTCCCCCTCCCCACATGTTCTGGGGTAACCCAGATTCCTGTAACATTGAATTCATCATCTCTTTTAGAGTTTGATTTTTTTGTTCAACAACTCCATTAGATTTTGGTGAATAAGGAGCTGTAGTTTGATGGATTATTCCATGTTCTTTACAAAATGCATTAAATGGACCATCATACTCGCTTCATTTGTCGCTTCTAACTATCTTAATAGTTGTTTTAAGCTGATTTTCGACCTCAAATTTAATTGCTTAAATTTTTCTTATTTCATACTTGCTATGTAATAAATATACATAACAATATTTTATGTAATCATCTATGAAAGTCACAAAGTACCTTTTCCCGCCTCTGGTTTGTATGTATTTTAATCACATAAATCGGTGTAATTAAATCTAAAGGTTTGTTAGTTCTTTCAACATGAGGTGAGGGGATTTTTGTGAGTTTAGCATGTAAGCATACTTCACATTTTTGTTTATTTATTATACATTTAGGGATTAGATTTAGATTCATTAATTTTGTATCAATTTGTAGTTTACATGACCTAATCTTGCATGCCATATATTAAAAGACTCAACAAAATAAGCAACTGACTCTTTCTTATTCACTGAAAATTTTGGAGCTATAATTTTCGAAGTGACTGTCATTACATTCATTCTGACCAGTCCATCCTTAACATATATCTTTCCCAAATACATCTCATTATTCCTAATCACGAACTTGTCCGCCTCAAGGGTTGTGGAGAATCCATTCTTGCTGAGCAAGGTTCTCGAGACCAGGTTCTTACTCATGTCAAGCACATGCTTCATATTCTGCAGAGTGACTTCACGTCCAGATATCATCTTCAAAATCACCTTGCCGCAGCCTTCAATCTTGGAGAATGCAATGTTTTCCATGAACAACTTCTCGTGAGTCTTGCTTTTTCTGATAGGTTCTGAACATCACCCTATCAGTGCAAATGTGGGTGGTGGCACCTATATCATACCACCATTCCTTAGGGTTGTTGCTCTCAACCATGTTGACCTCAGTCACCACTGCAACGATATCATCATTAGTGAGATGCGCTTGAGCCTTCACATCTTTGATCTTTCTGGGACACTCAGGAGTCCTATGACCAACTGTTTGGAAGTGGTGGTTTTCCCTTGAGTTTCTCCACATTCGCATTGATTTCAATGCCTTTCTTCTTGAAGTTTGCTCCAGAAGCCTCAGGACTGCAACTGTTTTGGAAGGCTTGGCAGGAGAGTGGGCGTGTGCCTTTACTTTGCCTTTGTGCTCAACCATGTTGACACTATGCTCCTTAGCATTGACCTTGTCAACAATTCGGTCTTTGGATTCCATTTGAAGCCTGAGCTCCTCAAGACCCATCTTTTTTTTGTGTTTCAGGTAGTTCTTGAAATCTGCATAGCTTGGAGGAACCTTTTGAATGAAGCGGAGAGTTGTGAATGTCTTGCAGATTGACATTCTTTCAGCAGCAATTTCATAGCAAATGAGGTGGAACGCTTCAACCTGATCTATGATGGGTTTTGAATCCACCATTTTGAAGTCATGGAATTTTGCAACCACATACTTCTGGCAGCCAACGTCCTCACCTCTGTACTTCTTGTCTAGTGATCTCCATAGCTCTTTCGCCGTGGGAATCTCACAGTAGACTCGGTACAATGGGTCAATGAGGCGACCCAAAATATATCATTTGCAGATGAAGTCGGAAATGCACCCATATGTCAAAACTTGCGAGAGTGAGCACATCATCAATCCGTAAGGGACAAGGGGCTTGTCTCCCTGGATGAATTTATCCAGCTTCATTGTTGTCAGGAAGAACATCATCTTCTTCTGCCACGTTTTGAAGCCTTTGCAATCAAACTTGTCTGGCATTAATCCTTGAGTGAACAAGCTAGGTACAGCCGGAGGAGTTGGAACTACAACCAGAGCACTTGTGGTTCCTTGAACAAAACCCATTTGATATAGACCAGCACCGAACAGGCTGCGCTGTGTGGTTTCATCAGCAACATTACCCACTGGAAGGGTAGGTCTCTTACTAACCATCAATTTTCCATTCTCGAAAATTTTGATAGTCTTTGATATGCTCGGAAAACTTTCCTCGTACCAACATCTTGTAATCACAACTTCTTAACATCAAGACTTTCAGAAACTTCAACACTGCAAAAGAAATGTCTTTTTAACAGCATAACCTTTTGGCCCATAAATTTCTTCAACTGCATATAATGTGAAAGCACCAACTTGATAAACTTCTGAGAAACATCCTTTCGGCCTTCACAAACCTCTCTACTTTCTCATCTTTTCTAACTACTCTATGTTAGCCACAAATCCAGGATCATACCCGATATAAGAAAGGTTTTATCAAGAATATGTTCTGATACCAATTGTAAGTGCATAATGTGGCTAGATCTGTGTTATAGTATGTATGAGCATAAGTTAAACGACACATAGAGTTTTTTATCGAGGTTCGGTTTCCCTACATTCCGGGGATCTAGTCCAAAATAAATCCATTAGAACAAGATTGCAATTACAATTGCTATGGTATCCAACACTACAATGCCTACCATTCTTTTCTAGATGGATGAACTATGAAGATAGGTAACATGCCCGCATGCATTGAGTACCATCCAGCAGCATCGGAGCATCACTGTCTACAAACAGTTGCGATCTTCATAGAACCTAACCACCAACAGATCATACAAATCTTTATGGTGGGATGACGCCACAAGCAACTTGTGTGCCTCTCTGGAAAATACCCTAGGCGTGCATGCCTTCTACAAAAGGCGGCCTCTTGGTATTTAACTGATTGCCCAACCCTAAACCCTAGGATCTCCAAGCAATCTTTCTTTTTTGTTCTCATAAGGATTAGAAAATTTCCCTCATGTTAAACATACTATTTAAGATGATTATCTAGCTCAGCAGGCCCATATTTTCTTGTCCAAGTCCTCCCTAGACTGTTGTCCACTTCTATACTCCAGATTTTTGTTAACAGTCGCACAGCTCTGTTCCTGACGTACTGCTCGATGTACCTCTTGTAATATGTCCTCAACCACTTCTTGAACAAATATATTGATACATCTTCTCACGTGTATCATGAATTGTTCCAACACTTTCTCAAACCAGTCAACATTACATCTTCAATTGGTGCATTTGAGTGAGATCCTAAGACCTTGGGAGCAATGCAACTCCAGAGTCAAAGTTTGGGGTAAAACAGAGGAATTATCAAAAAGAGAAGCCATACAATAAATCAATTTCCTTTTTTCTAACCTTTCTGTTTTGTTTTAAAGCTTTTTCACTTTTGTTATATTTTAGGTCGATGACATTTATGAATATCATCGTAACTTTCAGGTTGGTGGAATATATTTAATTTTCTTTTTGATTGACATTCAAACATAAATATGAGAGAAAATACTATCTTTTTGGTAGAGAAAAAGGCCAAAAAAACAGTGAACTTTCAAATTTATGCCAAAAAAGCTTGAACTTATGTTTGAGCCAAAAAAACCTCTAATTTTTTTTAAATAGCCGGTTTAAATCCTAAACTTTGTTGACTGAGCCAAATTAGAAATTCGATTAAATCAACAGTTAACTTAATAAACGTTGTTAAGTATCAAAACGACATCGTTTTGAAAATCAATTCACAACTAACAAACGACGTCGTTTTGGTTCTCTTCCATATTTTTTCTTCTTCTCTTCTTCTTCTCTTTCGCGACAACAAAAACAAAAAAATTAACCCCCAAATTGAAAACCCTAATTCTCTCAATTCTCCCAATTTTCGAATCTCTTGATTCTCTATTCTCTCCATTGATGACGCATAGGATGGCAAAGACAAGGGGATTACTTCAGGTTCTTCGTAATGAGAGAGCAGGAGGGGAAAGTGTTAGAGAACCTATAGAAGCTACGAACGAGCGAGAGAAGGAATCCGATGAAATAGGTGATAAGGAAGGTGATAATGAAGGTGATAACGAAGGTGATAATGAAACAGGTAATGAGGCTGATCAGAGTGGTATTGGTATTGAAGAAGAGGTTGTCGAGGATTTAAGGGATCTTCACAATGTATTTTCTCGGCATTGTGTGTGTTTGTCTCGGCAATGTGATCTTATGTAGTAGTTGTAGGGAGAATACTCTTGTTTGTGTGAACTTAACAAGTGTGGTAGTGATATTGGCATTGTATGTGTTTGTCATTGTTTTGTTTTCTAAAATAAAAGTTTCATTCATAACACCAAATGTATACAATCCCAAACATAGCAATAAACATTAGTCATAAAACACCAAATAACATACCATCCAAGACACCAAATAACAGCCCATACAAGACACACTACAAGCTAATGAACTTCCTCTCATCACCTTTGCCAACACCGAAAACATAAACCATAGCCATACTCAAGGAGAAGGTAAGCACCAAAAGTGTGTAGCTTATTTTATACTTCTTAACTTCTATTCTTTGACACAATAACTCATCCTTGAATCATGAATCACGCACTTGAGCTCTTAAGCATCAACTTTCACATTGCTCAGATCTGTTTCCAAGTTACCAACTCTAGCTAATGCATCTTCTATTTCTTTGTATACTGCATTTTCATTTGAGCAAATGATTCTATGAACAAGAACACACATTGTTACATGAGGTAAGAAGTGAATAATCAATTATTGAGTTTAACATACATCTTTAAAACTCGGACAACGAAAGAAGGGACGACCAAGATTCTACTTCGTCTTTGATATCCAAATCGAAGCACCACGTCCACAAAAACACTGTCTCAGAAATCCACGAACTCATCAACCTCACACATAGAATAATACTTTGTTGCACGACTCTCGCCCTCCTCAGACATAGAACGAGACTTCCTAACAATGCTAAAGACAACAACCAACATGAACAACCTTAAAACTCGACAAGAAATCAATACTAAGATCTTGTCACCTAAAACCCGACAAAATTGAGAGTGACAATTCGACTTAATCAAACATATGAGAATCATTACATGTCGCCAAAGAAAGAATTACTACTTGTCTTCATTTAGAGAAACTAGAGAATTGAGAGATCAGAGAACTAGGATTTTTGATTTGGGGATGTTCTGTCGCGAAAGAGAAAAAGAAGAGAAGAAAATATGGAAGAGAACCAAAACGACGTCGTTTGTTAGTTGTGAATTGATTTTCAAAACGATGTCGTTTTGATACTTAACAACGTTTATTAAGTTAACTGTTGATTTAATCGAATTTCTAATTTGGCTCAGTCAACAAAGTTTAGGATTTAAACCGGCTATTTAAAAAAATTAGAGGTTTTTTTGTCTCAAACATAAGTTAATTTTTTTTGGCATAAATTTGAAAGTTCACTGTTTTTTTGGCCTTTTTCTCCTTTTTGGTACCTAGATTTTTCTTCCTTGGTAGTCATGGTTACTAGCTTTCCTTAAACTATTTTTTGTTCAAGAGAATGTAGGACGTCTTGGAAGAAAATTGTTGGTGTGTAGAACAGCCAAATACAAGTGAATCTCAACACTTTATGTTGGGTAATTCCAAGCTTGTGGAAACTTAACATATTAATAAGTGTTTAATATGTTAAGATAAACACAAAATGAAATCTAGAAATAGAAAAAAGAAGTTTTCTATTTAGGTTAGTTTGTGTTTCCATATCCCACATGTTAAAGGAAATTGTCCTTCACTATAAATATAGATCTAATAGAGTAGGTCATAAGATCTAAGAGAAGCATTGAGAGCTTTAGTTTTGAGTAGTTTCTAAAGCTAATAAGAAAAGTTGTTCTTATTAATTTCTTTGTTTCTAAGAGACCTTGAATTGGTATCAGAGCTTAAGTTAAAGCTTCGATCAAAGCTTAAGTTGAAGTTTCGATCCTGGTGGCTGTGAAGCAAGGGTTCACGACACAAGATGGTCGACGTGAATAGGGCTCCACGCACGAAGGACTTTGGATCCGCATCAATCCAATGTCCGATGTTGAACTCGACAAACTATACAGTTTGGTCGATGAAGATGAGGGTGTTACTCAGGGTTCACGATGTGTGGGACACAATTGAACCCGGTTCTGATGATCAAAAGAAGAACAATGTCGCGATTGCTCTTTTGTTTCAATCAGTTCCGAGTCATTGATTCTCCCAGGTGGGAGAATAAACCGAATCAAAAGAGATCTGGAATGCCATCAAGTCACGACACCTTGGAGCTGATCGTGTAAGGGAGGCAAGACTTCAGACGTTGATGACGGAGTTCGACAGGTTGAAGATGGATGATAGCGATACCGTAGATGATTTTGCGGGGAAGATATCAGGTATAGCATCCAAGGCAGCCTCGTTGGGAGAAAGCATAGACGAGTCCAAGATGGTTAAGAAGTTCTTGAAGGGTCTTCCAAGGCACAAATACATCCAGATTGTAGCGTCCTTAGAACAAGTCCTAGACCTCAACTCAACGGGTTTTGAGGATATAGTTGGAAGGTTAAAGGCGTACGAGGAGCGTGTAGGGGAAGAAACTCAGAAAGAAGACCAAGGGAAGCTCATGTTTTCAGATAATAATCACCATAGTCAGAGGGGTTATGGAGATTTTCGTGGTAGAAGTAGAGGACGTAACGGAAGAGGCAGAGGTCGAGGTGTGTCACACAGCCAAATCATGTGTCACACACGGACGTCAAAAACTCGAAGAAGGATCGATCAAAGGTGATATGTTGGAGATGTGACAAGCCGGGTCACTATGCAACTGTCTGTCCCGAGAAGTTTGTGAAGAATCAAGAGACTAACCTAAACGAGACACAAGAGGCCGATGCCCTCTATGTACACGAGGTGGTTTTCTTGAATGAAGACAAGGTGATCCCGAATAATCTTGATATCAACAAAGGCAGTGCAAGTGTTTGGTATTTGGATAATGGAGCGAGCAATCACATGACGGGAAATAAGGAGTTTTTTTCGAGTTTGAATCTCAACACCAAAGGGAAGGTGAAGTTTGGTGATGGATCGTGTGTTGATATCGAAGGAAAAGGGGTTGTTACCTTTGTGTGCAAGACTGGCGAGAGGAAGGCACTCAAAGACATATACTATATACCCGACCTGAAGCACAACATATTGAGTCTTGGTCAAGCAACAGAAAACGGATGTGAGGTTAACATGAAAGATGTCTATTTAACACTCACAGATTCGTGTGGCAGGTTGCTTGTACGTGTAACAAGATCTCCAAATCGTCTCTACAAGACCCCGATGGAGATTAGTTATCCGCAGTGTTTACATGTCAGGGATGAAGATGCTACGTGGAGGTGGCATGCTCGACTAGGACATATAAGCTATGGCGTGATGAACAGCATGGTGAAGAAGGAGATGGTCGTAGGAATGCCGTGTGTAACACACGAAGAAAGCGTGTGTGACGCATGTCTAGCAGGGAAGCAAATTAGACATTCATTCCCGACCAAAGCCATGTTTCGTGCGACAAAGCCATTAGAGTTATTGCATGGAGATTTGTGTGGACCAATTACACCACCAACGCCAGCAAATAACAAGTATGTCTTTGTCCTGATTGATGATTTCTCCAGGTATATGTGGACTATACTTATGAAGGAGAAGAGTGAGGCATTCGATCGGTTCAAAAGGTTTAAAGAAAGTGTAGAGAAGCAAACCGGTTCAACCATTAAGACCTTTCGCACCGATAGAGGAGGAGAGTTTACCTCAGCTGAGTTTAATCTATTTTGCGAGAAGAATGGAGTTAAAAGGCACCTGACCGCGCCTTACACGCCTCAGCAAAACGGTGTAGTGGAGAGGAGAAACCGAACCTTAATGGGGATGACGAGAAGTTTGTTGAAGGCAATGAAGCTGCCGAACTACTTATGGGGGGAAGCTGTACGACATTCAACTTACCTCATCAATAGAGTTCCTACAAAGGCCTTGAAGGATCAAACGCCATATGAGTGTCTCACATCGAAGAAGCCAAATATCGAGCACTTGAGGATATTCGGCTGTGTAGCACATGCGAAGGTTAGTGTTACACAACAGAAGAAGTTGGATGAGAGATCAAAGTCTGTGATCAATCTTGGAACTGAGCCGGGTTCCAAAGCATATAGACTCTATGATCCAGTCGCAGGGAAGGTGATGGTGAGTAGAGATGTGATTTTCGATGAGAAGAAAGCTTGGGATTGGTCGTCTACAACAAACCAAGCTGATTGTGAACCAAGTATGCTTAAGCTTCCACATGAGGGTGATATAGAAGAAGGCAATGATCAAGGTGAGGATCATGAGCAGGAGGCTATAAACCAAGATGAGGAGGAAGAAGAAGCAGATACTGATCACAATGAAAACCAAGACGGTGGGGGTCAACCGTTGGTGACTAGACACGGCCGAGCCATATCAAAACCAAGATATCTCGATGACTATGTGTTACTTGCAGATCAAGAAGGTGCAATGCTTTTGCTCACAGTGGATGGGGAGCCGGAGAACTATCTTGAAGCAGAACACGTGCGAGAATGGGTTGAGGCAATGGTGGCCGAATTGGAGTCTATCACAAGAAACAAGACATGGGAGCTTGTGGATAGATCGACTGGAGTAAAACCTATAGGGTTAAAGTGGATCTTCAAGATAAAGAGAAAGGTGGATGGTACGGTGAACAAGTACAAGGCGAGACTTGTGGCAAAAGGCTACGTACAAAGACAAGGAATAGATTTCGATGAAGTGTTTGCACCAGTGGCACGTCTCAAAACTATACGGCTCTTAATAGCCCTCGCAGCAACAAACGGCTGGGAGATTCATCATCTGGATGTGAAGACCGCATTCTTGAATGGAGATCTAAAGGAGACAGTGTATGTGACACATCCCGAAGGTTTTGAGAAGAAAGGAGAAGAAAATCGAGTCTATGTGTTACACAAGGCTTTATATGGGTTACGCCAAGCCCCTAGAGCATGGAATGTAAAACTCGATCAGGTTCTAAAGGAGATGAGATTTAAGAAGTGCACTAAGGAACCATCAGTGTACCGCAAGAACGAAGGAGAGGACTTCTTGCTGATAGCCATTTACGTTGATGATCTATTTGTGACGGGAACTTCGCTTAAGGTGATTAAGAAATTCAAGGAGGAGATGTCAAAGAAGTTTGAGATGTCAGATCTAGGAAAGCTAACGTATTACCTTGGCATAGAAGTGATTCAAAGAGCAGACGGAATCAGGATAAAACAAGAAAGGTATGCTCAAGGAATCATGTGTGACACAAAGATGGAGGGGTGTAACGCGACTCATGTACCAATGGAGTCGACTTTGAAGATTTCAAAGGCTGAAGATGAACCAAAGATAGATGCTACGGAGTTCAGAAGAATCATAGGATGTTTGAGGTATATGCTTCACACACGACCTGACTTGTGTTACGCAGTGGACGTACTAAGCATATACATGCACAATCCGAGAGACTCTCATGGACAAGCCATCAAGCACATTCTGCGGTATGTGAAAGGAACAACAAACTACGGTCTGTTCTTCAAGAGAGATGGGTCAAGGAGTGTCATCGGTTATAGTGACAGCAGTCACAACATTGATGTCGATGACGGGAGGAGCACGTCAGGGCATGCATTCTATTACGGTTCATCACTAGTTACTTGGACGTCGCAGAAGCAGCAAACGGTTGCATTGTCATCATGCGAGGCAGAGTTCATGGCAGCAACAGAAGCAGCGAAGCAAGCTATATGGATCAAGGAATTGTTGAGTGAGATACTAAGTGAAGAAGGCGAGAGAGTCAGACTTAGGATCGACAACAAATCAGCCATTGCTCTAACCAAGAATCCAGTATTCCATGGAAGAAGTAAGCACATACTTTCTAGATATCATTTCATACGAGAGTGTGTGGAGAATGGGCAAATCGAGGTGGAGCATGTACCGGGTGTTGAGCAGAAGGCGGACATCCTAACCAAGCCATTAGCAAGGATTAAGTTCAAGTAAATGAGGAGCTTAATTGGAGTTCAAGAAATTGATCTCCCTAATTCAAGTTGGAATTAAGGGGGTGATTGTTGGGTAATTCCAAGCTTGTGGAAACTTAACATATTAATAAGTGTTTAATATGTTAAGATAAACACAAAAAAGAAATCTAGAAATAGAAAAAAAAAGTTTTCTATTTAGGTTAGTTTGTGTTTTCCATATCCCACATGTTAAAGGGAATTGTCCTTCACTATAAATATAGATCTAATAGAGTAGGTCATAAGATCTAAGAGAAGCATTAAGAGCTTTAGTTTTGAGTAGTTTCTAAAGCTAATAAGAAAAGTTGTTCTTATTAATTTCTTTGTTTCTAAGAGACCTTTAATTGTTTCTAAGAGACCTTGACTTTAAAGATGCCAACGAGGCGTTGAGTCCACATACATGTTCTTCTGTGAATTGACAATTTGAATAACTTTCTTAGTTTAGTGATCTTACTCTTTCGCGCGATATCCTAACTCACACTTGAGGAAGCGATGAAACTGAGACACAAACCATATAAATAGTTTCATTACTTGGGTTTAGAGAATATTTTATTTAATTAACACTAAGTAATATAAAACTAATTAATAGATTTTTCTGTCATATATAAGTGAATATAAGGCATTATAGTATTTTTTTCTTCTCCAGTACTTATGGAGTTTCTAATTGATATTTTAAATTCATATATTAATGAGGTTGTGTCAATAGAATTTTACTATTATGAGAGTAAACCTTAACTCTGTAGAAAGAGAGATTTTATTGTTTTGTTATATGCACCATCAAACCATAATATTGGCTAAAGATTTCAATAATTCTAAATTAAGAGTTGTTGAATTAATTTATATGCATTTTCAATCTAATTTAATTGTTAAATTAAGAGTTGTCTGGGATTGAAATTAGATTGAAAAATGCATATAAATTAATTCAACAACTCTGTGGAAAGTTGGCTAAAGATTTTTTGTTACTCATGAGGTTGTGTCAATAGAATTTTACTATTATGAGAGTAAACCTTAACTCTGTAGAAAGAGAGATTTTATTGTTTTGTTATATGCACCATCAAACCATAATATTGGCTAAAGATTTCAATAATTCTAAATTAAGAGTTGTTGAATTAATTTTTGTGCGTTCTTAAGTCTAATTTAATCGTTAGAGGTTTCCAGCAAGGGAGAAGGAAGGTGGTCAAGTGGGAGGTGAAAGATAATCTAAGGCTTATAAGGAGAAAGCGGAAAAAAGGAGGATGACTAAGACGTCGTTGAAGAGAAAGAGGTTTTCGATTTGGAAATGTATATTTAAATGAAATAGCTTATTTGTTTAGTAAACCAATAGCGAATAAAATACATTTATAACTTTTAAAAAAACATATATAATTGCAATTTAGTCATATTCCGACTTTTGTGTAAAGTAAAATGGTCAGCCACATACGAAATGAAGATGTGTTTCCAATAAAATATATCCCACATTCTTAGCATATCGTCGTTCTTTATTCAACCAGCAAAATACAATAACAGATAACATTCCTTGACAAACAGGAGGTAAACACACATAATCAACCATTTTTTAGCATAACAAAATAAAAAATATATTCACATCCCGCACCGAAGCACGGATTTACCCTAATAACTATATACGTAGATCTCTATTAACATATAGTAGGATATGATGTGGATTAAGAAGATAATTGTTTTAACAAAATATTATAAGAGGAATAAGTTGTATTTTAAATTTAAAACAACTCGTACATACCAATTTATTATGAAAATAACACATAATTAATATAATGTCAAATGATGAAAATAAAAATATAAATATATAATAACGCTTATCAATCCAGTAAATATTTTCATAAAGATTTCTTATATGTGCCATACAAGTTGAATGAAGCAATTTCTTGAAGCGATTCTTTCGTTTCATGAACAAAATTATGAGAATTTTTAGATCTGGATTTCAACATCGTGTCTTAACTTGATTTTTCATGGATAAAGATCTAAAAACATCAAAATCAAAGTTATGGTTTGATATTACGTTTATATTTTTTGTTTTTCAGAATTTTCATGAGTAAAGGTCAAAACTATAACATCTTTATAATCTCTCATAAAGTAATTTGTACATTTAACATCTTTACAACCTCTTACAAAATAGTCTATACATTTATAAATAACTAACAAACTGTCATAAAAATTTAACTCTTATGAATAATTTCACTGGAGTTTTAGAATCTTTAAAAATAGTTTCAAAAATTGTAATAAACGGTTTTATAAATCAATAAAACAATTTAAATCAATAAGTGGTTTAAATTCATTAGTAGTTGAAAAAAATTATAAGGCGGTAAGAAAGGTGATTTTGAGATAGTTATTTCTCTAGTAAATATTCACCACGATCTTGGTGGTTAAAAATGATTTTGAAGACATTATGGGATTAATGGAATGGTTTCGGCCCACGATGTCATCTATCTCCACGAAGGGAACCAGTTCTCATCGTGATGGAACGGTTAGACAAGAGGTTGAAGGATATTGGTTCTATATAAAGTCGATCGAAAGATCTGATCATTATCAATTTCTTTCCAAAATTCTTGCAAATTTACTCTTTTTCCCTTAGAGATTCTATAAAAATCATTGAGATAAGGGCGGAGAATATCAAAAAGGCTCTTCAGGATATTGATCTAGGAATCAATGACACCCCTTTTGTTCTGCCTGCGGAAATGGTCTGACAGGCTGCAAAGGAGAACCGTTTTATACTGATAAGGCGACCAGTCATGCTTTGAAAGCAAAACTTGAGAGCAGTTGTGGCAACTAAGCCGAGGAATTGGGGTCTTGAAGGTCTGGTTCGTGGGAGAATCATTGAAGGTAGAAGATTCCAATTTGTTTTCCCATTGGAGGAAGAGGCTGTAATCAGAAGAGGTCCTTGGGCATTTGCTGATCGAATGTTGGTGTTCCAAAGATGGACTCACCTTATGGACATGGCTGTCCACCAATTCATTCCATTCTGGATCCAAATCAGAGGAATTCCCTTCCAGTTTATGAACCGTGAAGTTATCCTCAGCATTGCAAGAGCTATGGGTCAGTACATTCAGATGGACTACAATGAAGAGGCTGGTAGTCGATTGGAATTTGTCAGAGTCAGGATCAACTGGAACATCCCTCAACTGTTAGGTTTTCAACGCAATTTCCAGTTCATTTTGGGTGAAAATACGCTTTTACGCTTCCAATATGAGCGTCTCAGAGGGTTCTGTGAAATATGTGGTATGCTCACACATGACTCGGGAGCCTGTCTTATTCATAATGGAGGTCTGAATCCAAACAATGGAGAAAATGATGATAAAAGTGGTGATGAGAATGAGCAAGAGGAGCGAGTTCCTAATCAGGGCATTTCTATTAAGGAAGTTAATGAGGAAGGTGATTAAGAAGAACCAGTGGAGGTAGCGGAACCGGTGCAGCAAGATTATCAAGGAAACAACCAAGAAACTGAAGAGAAGGCTGATGATGATCAGTTGTGGAATAGGGAAGGAATGGAACCTCTGTATCCTCGTGAGATTACTAATGATGAGATGTATGGTTCAATCGATCCTATTGAGAGCAAATCAAGTCGAGATATGGGGGTCAAGAGGAAGGAATGGCTTGATCAAGGTAATGCTAATGCATCAAAGCTTACCAATTGTGAAAAAGGAGAGTCAAGTAGTGGACAAGACACAAAGAGGAAGAGGAGAAGCTTTCTAATTCAGTCTGCACAAAGAAGTGATGGAGACAAAGAAATGGCATAGGACACCAACGCAGTGAGAGGCGTGGTGGGCCCATAACCACCTCTTCCACCATGAGGACAATTGCTTTGAACTGTCGAGGGTTAGGCTCAGACTCGACAGTTCGGCGCCTGAAAGAGATCAACAGAAAGTATCTCCCGGACATTCTTTGCCTATCAGAAAAAAGCAGTCATATGATTATATCAGAGATATTGGAGCTCAGTTAGGTTTCTTGCATTCTGTTATTGTTCCGCCTATAGGAGTAGGAGGTGGTCTTGTTATTTTGTTCAAGCAGTCTGTACAGTTGTCTATTCTCAGTCAGTCTGTTAACCTTATTGATTGCTCAGTTAATTTCAAAAGAATTCAGTTCTATTCCTTCGTGTATGGACATTCAAACCCAAGTTTTAGACATCATATTTGGGAAAGATTAACTCGTCTCAGTTTAGCGAGGAGACATCAACCCTGGTTCATACATGGTGATTTCAATGAGATACTTGGGAATGAAGAGAAGATAGGAGGTAGACTCAGACCAGAGATAGGTTTCCATAACTTCAGACAGATGACTAGGGATTGTCAGTTTACAGCTTTGCAGACTGTTGGTAATAGGTTCTCCTGGGCTGGAAAAAGGGGAACTCACCTTGTGCAATGCTGTCTTGATCGCACACTGGCAAACACATAATGGATGTCAGCTTTCCCAGCCTCTCAAATAGAGTTTCTTGAGATTGGGGAGTCATATCATAGACCCCTGGTAACCTATATCTCTGTAAATAGAGAGGAACCCTGAAAGATGTTTTGTTTTGATAGTCGTATGATATGTAGGGAGGGTGTCAAGGACTCTGTCACTAATGCTTGGAAAGGTACAGGTCAGTCTTAGTTGTTGCAGATATCCCTTACACAGTCATTGGGCAGATGCATAAGCCATATATCAAGATGGAAAAGATGCAATCGTCTAAATGTAGCTGAGAGAATTGAGATTTTAAAACACAAGTTGGATCAAGCATCAACTACACCTGCAATTACTCAGAAAGAGATCAAGGAGATTAAAGAAGACTTACATCAAGCATATCTAGAAAATTATCGGAAAAGGAAAAGCACAATCATGTGGTTGCGCTTAGGTGATAGAAATCAGTTATTTTTATGCGGTTACAAAAGCTAGAAGAGCTATAAACACGATGAATTTGATCCATGATGATGAATGAGTTGTTCACAGAGGTTATAAAGAGATTTCTAATGTGTATGTTCAGTATTTCAGTCCCTCATCTGAGAACATTGATCAGAGTCTTTATGCTGAAACTTTTGATGACTTTCAACAGAGAGTGACTATGGAAATGAACCAGGATTTGACACGAGTATTAACTGAAGAAGAACAAGATGCGTTGTTTGATATTGGTTCTCGCCGAGCACTTGTTCCTGATGGTTTCTCTGCCTCATTCTATCACACATATTGAAGAGATCAAACCAGAATTGATGAAAGAGATATCAAATTTCTTCGAGAATGGTGTGTTGGATCAACGGCTGAACCATACAAACTTATGCCTTATCCCTAAGGTCCCGCCTCCTACAGGTATAAAGGAGTTCAGACCAATAGTATTATGCAATGTTGCATATAAAATCATCTCTAAATATTAGTTAACCGATTGAAGAAACATCTCCCCAACATCATCTCTGAATATCAAAATGCCTTCATACCGGGTCGTATGATCTCTGATAGCACTGTGGTTGCTCATGAGATTTTTCATAGTCTTAAAGCACGGAAGCGCCAAGCTACTTCTTATATTGCTATCAAGACTGATATTACAAAGGCATATGACAGATTAGAGTGGTCTTTCTTAGAGAAAACAATGAGGCAAATGGGATTTGACGCTAAATGGATTCACTGGATTATGATGTGTGTATCATCAGTGAGTTACTCCAGTACTAATCAATGGATCATCAGTGAGTTACTCAGTACTCATCAATGGATCACCAGAAGGATTTATTGATGAGATTTTCATTGTGGTTGCTCATGAGATTTTTCATAGTCTTAAAGCACGGAAGCGCCAAGCTACTTCTTATATTGCTATCAAGACTGATATTACAAAGGCATATGACAGATTATAGTGGTCTTTCCTAGAGAAAAAGATGAGGCAAATGGGATTTGATGCTAAATGGATTCACTTGATTATGGTGTGTATATCATCATTGAGTTACTCAGTACTCATTAATGGATCACCAGAAGGATTTATCACACCTGGAAGAGGTATCTGACAGGGTGATCCATTGTCACTTTATTTGTTTATCTTATGTTCTGAAAATCCTTTCCCATATGATGCAATCATCTGTGGCAAATCGCTCTTTAATGGGAGTTAAAATCTCCAACCAAGCGCCTGCAGTCAATCATTTATTATTTGTCGATGATTCATTGTTCTTCTCCTTGGCCAATACCAAAGCTGCACGGAAGCTTAAAGCTATATTTGGGAGGTATGAAATGATCTTTAGCCAAACGATTAACTTCAGTAAATCATCAGTTACTTTTGGAAGTAAAGTGAAACATGAGGTTAAGACTCGTATGAGGAATATATTGGGCATCTATAATGAGGGTGGAATAGGAAAATATCTTGGATTATCAGAGAAGTTTGGAAAGAAGAAGAGTGAAATTTTTGCTTATATTGTTGATAAAGTCAGAGGTGTGACACAGACCTGGAAGCAGAGACATCTTTCTAACGGTAGAAAAGAGGTTTTGCTTAAGCCAGTAGCTCTAGCTATGCCTATTTTTTATGCCATATTTCGTCTACCAAAATAAATATGTGAGGAGATAAATAGTATACTGGCAAAGTTTTGGTGGGGCTTAGGTGAAAAGAAAGGACTTCAGTGGTATGCATGGAAACGAATCAGTGTTTCTAAGAATGAGGGAGGTCTAGGCTTTAAGGACTTGGAAATCTTTAACCAGCCATTACTTGGAAAACAGGTCTGGAGGATCTTACAGAATCCAAATTGTCTTATGGCTCGAGTTCTCAAAGCAAGATACTTCCCATATGGTGACATTCTAAAGGTAGTGGTTAAAAAGAAGGCTTCTTATGCTTGGAAATCGATTTTATATGGAAGAGATTTAATTGCTAAAGGAATGTGATATATCATTGGAGACGGCTCTCACATAAACATGTGGACGGATCATTGGATACCAGTCCACCCTCCTAACCCTCCTAGCCCTCCAATGCCAAGAGCAGCAGCCTCAAGTGATACAAAAGTGCAATAGTTTTTTGCAGAAGATAGAAATAACTGGGATGAACATAAACTAAGAGAATATGTGGTTGCTGAAGATGTTGAGCAAATTCTAGCTCTAAGAATTAGCTCAAAGCTAATCAAGATCTCATGGGTTGGCATTACAATGGGGATGGTATCTATACTGTTAAATCTGGTTATTGGCTTGGTACTTACTTACCGAATGTTATGCCTGCAGCCCCTACCTATGGAAATGCTGAGTTAAAGCACAAAGATTTGGAAAACACAAACTTCAATGAAGCTGAAACATTTCTTATGGCGATTGTTGTCAAGATCTTTAGAAACTGGGAACAACTTGAGACGAAGACATATAACTATACACTGTGTAAACATTATATGGCAGAGGAAACAGAAGATCACTTGTTCTTTGAATGCATTTATGTTAAGCAAATGTGGAGAGCTTCAGGAATATCAAACTTGGTTATTAACAATCCTACAGCGACATGTGAGAAAAAGATTGAAGCATGTATCCAAATTTGTTCATCGGCCCGACTTCCTCACCATCAAGATCTACCATTTTGGATCCTTTGGCGTATATGGAAGAGCAGAAACATTTTGATCTTCCAAAACCGACAGCTTTCCTGGTACACTAATCTAACATATGCAAGGAATGATGTACAAGAATGGCAATCATGTGGTACTTCAGTCCCTGAAGAGCGTCATGACAGAAGAAGAAGCTCACGCAGTCAAACTACCTGGATAAGGCCACCTCAAGGTTGGATTAAATATAATACTGATGGCTCTTTTCATAATTCAAATAATCTCAGCAAAGCAGGGTGGGTGTTAAGAGATGATAAAGGAATCTACAAAGGAGCTGTACAAGCGATTGGTAAGAAAGTCAATGATCCATTGCAGAGTGAATTGTAAGCCATATTGATGGCTTTACAACATTGCTGGAGCCTAGGATATCGCAAGGTTATACTTGAAGGAGATAATAAGAAGGCAATGGACATTCTCAACTACAAACTTTATTGGATAAGAGATACTCATTCGTGGGCTCAACAGTTCGAAGATGTCAAATTTTATTGGACCAGAAGGGAAGCCAACAATTGATGATCGTATGGCAAGAACAATGAACGTATAACTAACTCCTTTGTGTTGCATTTGTATATTCCACCTTGATCATTTGTTACATGAAGACTATGTAAATTCTGCATCGAACTATTATATAAAAGTCGTTTCAAACAAAAAACTTGCACAATAATTTAATACTTTTATAAATACTTATTTATGGTTTTTAATCTTAAAACTTAAACAACTTGTTAATCTTCCCAATCTATTTCAAAAGCTCCTATAAATGATATTTTCTTATAAATGATTTTATAAATCTTTACAATAATTTTATAAATATTTATAAAAAATTTGTAACCTCTTATTAATGATGTAATATTCATGACTGATGATTTAAAAACCTTATAAATGACTTATAAATCTTTATATAAATATAAACTATACGATATGATTTTGTAAGCCATTAAAATGAATTAGTATAAATGAGTCTTTAAAAGTCTAACGAATGATATATTAATCATCACAAATGATTTTAAACTCATGTAAATAATTTGTAATCCTATTTTATAATGCATTAATATTTTCATAGTTTCTTATATACATATTATGGCTTATACAGGAAAATAATGATGTTTTAACACTGATATGAAAATAAAGTTATTATAATATTTTATATTTTTATAAATAAATGATTAATTAAGAAAAGAAATGATGAAGCATTATATACACTTTTCGTAATTACTATAATTAGTTACTATAAATGATTATGTGTAAGATTATATAGAATACTTGACAACTAATATTAATTGATTCTAGAATTGCCTCTTTTAGACTTGATTAAATAAATAAAAATTAAAAATTATCGACCAATCAAATTACAACAAATGTTTATAAACTTCACCTATTATTGACACTTAAGCAAAAATCAATAAAGTGAATTCTCAATTTATATAGAGTAAAATAGCCTCTTTTGGCCATCTCTTTTCTATTTTAGCTGATATTTGCTACTCTCTCCGTTTCATAATAAGTGTTGTTGTAGAGAAATTTTTTTGTTACAAAATAAATGTCATTTTTGAATTTTGATGTAGAATTTATTAGTTTTATATTGCAATTTATTTTTCTATTGGTTGGAATATGGTTAGATGTATAGGTAATTGTTTTTGTATATAGAAAATATGCAAAAGTGGTTGTTTTCTTAATTCGTGTGTACAAAACTAAAGTGACAATTAAAATGAAACAGAGAGAATATAATATTGTGTGAACAAGGGAAGTTATAATAAGTAACTCAGATTGTCAATTCTTCATATTCCACGTTTCATTTTTTTTTGATTAATCTCCATCAGAATTTTTGCATTTTCTTTGTAAGTATTTATTTTATTTGTCTGTGTGATTTTTATAGTCTTTTAAAAAAATAAGATTCAAACAATAGCAAAATTATTTTATGGTTTTAATATTCAAAAAATTAGACCGATTTTTCAAAAAACAAATATAGACTGATGAATAATATTTTAAAATGTTTGTATTTTATTATTTTAAAATAAATCAATTTTAGTAATATTTAGTATTATTTTACTAAATAGTTAAAATATACTAAAAATAATATGTTTAAGAGGCAACACATTTATAATAGGCATTAGGCGTCAAATGAATCCGAACCGGCACTGCCTCTAAGTTTAATACCAGACATTAAATCTTAATGAGTTCTTTTTGTTAAAGATCACAAAAAAATCAAGATCTTAAGTCTTTGATCTAAAAGCGCCAAATACAAGCCATCTAACTTTAGGTTCTCGTTCTTTAGTAGTATAGTTGTGATATGGGATACATAATAAATTAAGGATGAAGTAATCAAATTGAATTGAAAAACATATTTTAAATTTCATACTCATGTCAATCATCTAAAGTAAATTAGATTAGGAAGGAGTGGTCCACATATGACATTGTAGTAGAATATTTGGCGGCCAAATAACCCCAACTTGATCTCTTTAATAGTAACCCCCACCCCAACAACTTGATCTCTCTAATATTGGAGGAATCAAAGTAAGTACGTATCTCAATCAAACTATTTGATCTGGATTTTTCCCCTGGAAAGTCCGAGTTATTCAACATTTTCTATTTTCTCGCTAGACAACCTAAATAACATGTTGTACCGGGACTTTGTGGTTAGGTGGTAAATGGATGGACTTAGAATGTCAACATATTTCAAAGTTTGATATATGCGTTGCGTGAAACTAAATCAAATTATTTATGTATATTTAATATGAATATGAACTTATACTTACAATCCATTTGTATAAAAGGAGAGATGATATATTGTAGATTGTACTTCTCCTTAAAAATTAGTCTACACTTTTCTATATTCCATGTTGTTTTAAAAAAAAAAAAATTGGTTGAAGTTATAGAAATTTAATTTGTCGTTTTAATGATATACACCTCGAAATATTGTATGATTTCGAAAGGAAGACGTCTTTCCTAACCAACTCTTGAAGAAAAGTAAATAAAGAAGAGCGCTGTTGTCGCTTGTAAGTGTCTTGTCACCATAAATACGGCCTATATCTCTCTGTCTCCATTGGATCTTGTTTAACCTTTTTGTCTGGTGAATATGAAACGCGTAAATAACGGAATTGTATATATATGCCTTTTTAGTCTATTTACTTTTAACATCAATGGTTGTTTATCTTCTTTCTATCTGCGTTATTTGTTTTCTCGTGCAACGAGGTAGATCCTTCTGTGTTTTTTGCACGGTTCAGGTATTTTTTTTTTTACTTTTACTGTTCTTTCCTTGGACTCGTAAAAAAGGGGAAAAACTGGTAAGAGCATAATTATTGGGGGTCCTAATGTGGGTTTCTTAAGCCGTGGGACCTATGAACAGTGTAAGGATCGGTTACAAAAACTATAGATTAAGAACCGGTTCTTATGAGTTTCTTATACTGTTCACGGGTCCCACTGACACGTGGCGACTCGCGATTGGTTCACTTTAAAAAAAGTAAAAAAAAAAAAAAAATAATAATAAGAAACCCAAAAGGGTTTCTTGGGTTAATGATGCCCTAAAGCGGAGTGGTCTTAAGATTTTGATTCAAAGTTTTCTTAGAGAACTGCAAATAGAACAGCTGACAATATGATTAAATTTTAATAATTTACTTTTTGGTAAAGATTTAATAAATTACTTTTCTTTGATATTGACCTAGTCAGCGGTAAACACATGTTACACGTTTTTTGGATCGGTTTTCAGACTTACTATTTGTTGCAGATTTGAATCTTTTTTTGCAGATTGGAATCTTCATGCTTAAGATTCAATACCAATAATTAAGATACGATTTAGATAAACCTACTGAAATAATGGTGATGATCTGTAAGGAGTTCATAATATGAATTTTAGGAAAAAACATCTTACCAATTTAGATCCATCAACTATGCACCTATTCATGTGTCATGTCCAACAATGGGTGAATATTGTCTACCCTGCCCAAGTTCAATGATTGACAATTGTGATGATTTAGTGGTTTCCACTCGATAAAGAGTAGTTTTATTAGTCCACGCTAGAGTTGATTTTTTTCTATTGTAAACTTGATAATTCTACGTAGTCTGACAACATGGGTATCTAACTCCACATATAACTATCGAATTTATCTATCACCGATAAACCAATCCAAAACAGTATATGATTAGATTGGGTTTTGGCATGGGCACCTCTCTTCTTTAGTAAAAAAAAGTTTGTTTAATAATATACTCCCTCCGTTTCATATTGTAGGTAGTTTTAGTAAAAAATGTTTGTTTCATAATATAAGTAGTTTTCATATTTCAATGTATTTTTTATATTTTTGGATAGTCTGTGTCCAATTAAATAATGTTAGTTTTTTTATAATTAGTTGAATTTATTAATTTAATATTATTTAGAAAAATCAACAACTTTCTTAATATTAGTGATTTTATCTAAAACTACTTACAATATGAAACGGAAGGAGTACTTATTATGTGTATTAGTTATTTTTCTATAAAAATATTTAGATTTATTAAATATTAAAGTTCACCACCAATTTTCTTTAAAGTAAAAAATTTATATTCTAAAATGAACATTCAGTTTATTGATATTTAAATTACTTTTCATATGTAATAATATATATTATTCTAATTAAAAATGGAAGCATTTTATTCATAAATGTTGGTAAGATTGGATATGTAAAGTATATCTCAATTACGCTTCCATTTTATCAGAATAAAAGATTAATATATTAAATACAATATAGCAGAATAGTAGAATATTAATAGTTGTATGTCGAAACAAATTCACACCAGAATGGAAATAAAAGTATTTTAGTTTTAACTTGAGCAGAAGCTTCTTCTACTTCTCCAATGACACGGGGGCTCAAAAGACTCAAAACTCTGGCATGTTTTATCATATATATATATATATATATGTCAATAGAAATATGTGCATAACAGGTACCTTTGCTCTCTTCTTAGGGCCTCATTCTATTCTCTGCAGATTAACTGCAGAAGAAGAAGAAGAGCAACAAGATCTGAGAGCTTGACTCATAGTCAGAGTAATCTATTAGTCCATTAATAGTCTCATAAAACATGGGATTTTGGTCATTGTTGGAGGTGGCTTCTATGCCAGTGATTCAAGTCCTCATCATAAGTCTTGTTGGAGCTTTCTTGGCCAGTGATCGATGCAAACTTTTTCCTGTTGAAGCCCGCAATTCCATGAACAAGGTAAACCAATATTGACTCCATGCTTTGATCTCTGCAAAAACATACAAAAGAATCAAGATTGTGTGTGTGTAATTTGTATAATTACTTTTCGCGAATATTAGGTGGTGTTTGTAATATTTGCACCGGCTCTCATGTTTGCAAATCTAGCCCAGACGGTCACACTTCAGGACATGATCTCATGGTAAGAAAATCTTCTTACTATTCTAAATCATGGTAACAAAATGTTCAACTGTATATTTTTTTTGGTTGGGGTTCTTATTGATTGAAATAAAAGGTGGTTTATGCCGGTGAATATGGGGCTTACATTTTTAATCGGAGGAATTCTTGGTTGGATGGTTGTTAAGATTCTGAAACCACCTCCTTATCTTGAAGGTCTTATTGTTGCAACTTGTTCTTCAGGTATGTGACAAATTATATTATTTATTTGGACCCTCCTATGAACGTCATCAACATTAATTAATCTTTATTGCATTTATTCTCATGATAAAGCTCAACTTTGGTTTAACAGGAAATATGGGGAACCTACCAATCATACTTGTCCCAGCAATCTGCGACGAGGACAAGAGTCCATTTGGTAACCGCAGTGTATGCAGAACCGTTGGCCTCTCTTACGCATCTTTCTCCATGGCGGTATGTAATCTTAACACACACCAAAACAGAGTCATGAGATGAGGATATGAAGAAGTAAAGAATGAATCTGAATTGTGCAGCTAGGGGGTTTCTACATATGGACTTACACATTCAGGCTTATAAAAGGGTCAGCAATGAAATTCAAAGAGATAGAAGAATCTGACAAAGCATCAATCAAATCATCCAATAGTGACTTAGAAGCTGATCATAAGACCAAACTTCTCGGTGCACCTGAAGACGAGCTTGTAAAGGAAGAGACAGGGTTTTGGAGAAAAGGAATATACTTCTTCCATGAGATATTGGAGGAACTTCGCGCACCACCTACAGTTGGTGCAGTAAGTTAGATTCACAGACTAGCACTGAAAAATATACCAAGAATGATGTGAAAAAAAGAAAAAAAAAATAATTAATGTGACATGTTTGATACCTTTTCAGATCATCGGTTTCATCTTTGGTGCTGTTACATGGCTCAGAAACCTTATCATTGGTGATGATGCTCCACTAAGAATAATCCAAGCCACAGCAAAACTTCTTGGGTAGTTACCACAATCTTGTGATTAGTAAACCATCTAGATCATTTGCATGCATATATATCTTAAGTTACTAACTTAACATATTGTGCAGTGATGGTACCATTCCTTGTATGACAATTATACTAGGAGGCAACCTCATACAAGGTGAAATTAGTTCTTGACTCGTATTTTTCTGGATCATCAGGAGGTTTTGGGTTAAAGCCTCATAATACCCTTGTTCCCAAAGTCACTTGCAAAAGTCACTTGATCATGTGATCTAAAAGCTTACTATGTTTCAAATCTTACAGGTTTTCGTTCATCCGCAGTCAAACCAGTGATTGTTCTTGGAATAGTATGTGTGCGGTACATAATACTTCCAATAATCGGCATAGGCATTGTCAAAACAGCTGAGAGTTTCGGGTTTCTCCCAGCGGATCCTCTGTTTCAGTATGTTTTAATGCTTCAGTTCACACTCCCTCCTGCCATGAATATCGGTCAGTTAATCAATCATTACTGGCTGAGTTCATATGTAGATCTATCAAAAGTAAAACAAGGAATGACAAGTTGAGAAAAAACTCCTACAGGTACCATGACGCAGCTGTATAATGTTGGACAAGACGAGTGCTCAGTGCTCATGCTTTGGACATACTTGATTGCCATTCTTGCCCTCACTGTTTGGTCGACAATCTTCCTTCACTTGTTAGTCTAGAGCACAACAAAGAGTCTTACAACGACGGAGACAATGAGGAAAACAGACGCTAATGTCCTCTCTCGTCAAGGGTTCTTTACCATTTGTTTATTTGTCTACCTATAAAAACTTGATCATACTTGATAGATTCTTTTGTTTGCATTTCTACAAATATTCATTTTTTCCCTCATTGCAAACGCAGAGATTGTATCATGTATTATATCAGTTAATGAAAAAGGTTGTAATACTTCATTCGTGTTTTGGTAACAAAGACAAAGAAAAAGATGGTTCATAATTGTCAAGATGAGAAAATATTTCTCGTAAAATATAATGTCTAGAGGATCATGAGTCTCACTTAGGGCTGGAAAAAATAACCGGATCCAAAGAACCGAACCAAACCCGATCCGGAAAAGTAATACTAAATCAAAACCAAAACTTAAAAAATATTCGAACATATCAAAAGTTTAAATATCCAAAAAACCAGAACCAAACTCAAACAAAAATAGACCCAAACCAAAATATTTTAGATACACGAAGATATCCGAATTAAATATACTTAAATATATTAATTTTTAAAAATTTCGTATCTGAGAAATATTCAAAATATAAAAAAATATCCAAAATTATCCAAAACAGCCACAAGTAAATATAAAAATATCCAAAATAGTCAAAACAATGAAAATATACAAAACACCTACAAAAATATCCAAAATAGTCAAAACACCGAAAATATACAAAACACCTACCATCTTCCCACCTAAATATCTATATCGAACTAATTTTAATGTTAATATTTGGTACTTATTTACGGCTTATTTGGATTTTTGAATTTTTTACATAATTTCAACGGGTGCTCAAACTTGAACCGAACACGCCGAACCTATATATATATATATATATCCGAATAGGGTTTAAATCTCTAATCCCGAAAAGCTGAACCGAATCCGAATGAATACCCAAACTCCCACCCTTAAATTTGTCTCAGTATCAGTCTGAAATATGAGTACTCTGTTCTGCCGAATACAGTTTTCAAAGCTTTAACTAAGTAAATTATCTCTACTTATCGTCCTAAGATGAGTTTTTCTCTCTCTCTATTAGTTCTTTAGAGCTGTGGATATTGAATTGACATATAAGTGCAGCTCCAATGAAACCGCAGCAGCTAGAATCACAGCAGTAATGGATGTACTGTTGAGGCAGCCACCTCCACAGGGGAGTCTCCCTGAGATAAATTTGCAAAACTTGGCAGCTTCTTTGTAAAGAGAAACTTTGGCTACTCTTAGAATCTGGCGATGGAATGAATCTCGCACAAGATGATTCACATATTCACTCTATATATGAATAATATGGGTTATCAACGTCAATGGAAAAGCATATGGGTTATCAAGAAAACCACATGACCATAAGTGATGTATATCTCAACAAAATGGTATCCATTAATAGATAATGAAATGATGATACAAGGTCTTTGACTTTGACAATGAAACACAGGAAAATAAATAGGCATAAAGTAAACAAAACAAAAGTAAATACCACATGAACTAATATGACAATCGGTCAATAGAATACCACAACATATAAGTAGTGAGAGTGATACACTAAAGGTTGAACGAGTTTTACAAGAGGGTGACTTCAAGTTTGGGACGGTTCCACTACCTCCATGTAAATCCGCACAGTTTGCAAGACACTGTAAGATAAACTTCCATCCATCTTAACAATCTTCTGCTTCTCCTCATCTACGAACCAGTCACCAACTCCATTCTCACTTTTTTCTGTTACATAAACAGGGCCTTCATAATAAATCCATAACGATGTGCAGAGAAAGAAAACATGGTTGCTAGGGAAGTAAGATGAAAATATAAGAAGACTAGGCAACACTTGCTACCAATGCTAATGAACTTTATTATGGTAGTGAAATAAGTAAAGGATGGAGAACGTACTGTGGGACGAATACTATTAAACCATTGGATCTTATCTTCACAATGCTTGCCTCTCCATCTGTGGGTCTGCTACATGAAACAAACAGAATTTTATCTTAGTACCAAGTCTATGTCTTTAAAATCAAGTCTGGTTTATGAAAAAAGTAGACGATTTATACCGGTTTTTGAAGTACATGAGGGTGTGAAACTCTACTGAAGCTCGACTTGCCATCTGGGCATTCCTATGCCGATAGTTCAAATCTGAAACAAGTCCAATGAATTAGAATACTAGTATTCATAAAAAGAAAACCATCAGCCGAACAGTTGCCTGAACTAGATATGACAGGACAAGACCTTAAGTTTGAAGCCAATACAATACACTAGTTTACAAATTTTGTCTGAACCCTTAAAATGCTGGAAAACAATAAACCCTTACTATCATCAACACTAGTAAGTTGAGGTCTGTGTTGGAACACCGTTGGAAGCTTGTATATTCCTAATGACGCGGCAAGTAATCTGTGCACAAAGACATTTAGAAACAGGGAAAGAAGCAAGGTATAGCATCTAACATGTGACAACAAAAGGAGAGAGAAATTGCAACTTTTTTCACTCACCAGCATATCTTCGGATATTCTGGAGGATTAAGATCCCCACTACAGAAGTACACAGCCTGTTTGCGCAAATAAGAAAGCGCAGACAAAAGAAACTCACCACTGCTCGGTCCAGTGAATCAGCCAAAGCTTTAGATGAAGAGATATCTAAGCTAAGCCCAATAGCTGCAGCAGTACACAACAGCGGTTCAAGCATTTCTCTTGTTTGGAGTAGGATTATGCCTGCATTGAAGAACCAGACCATAGACATCATGAACTGTTATTGATGATAATAAGGAACAGAAAACATGCTTATAAAAGATAACAAGTCATCAACAGCTACTTGGGATCCCATAATATGCATTATCCTAAACAAGCATAACATCATCTAAACTAATCACCTTTGGCCAAATTTTACGGGAATACGATTGTAAACAATTCATGCAACTAACATACGCATCTTTGGCAACAATTGAATGCTAGTTTGGTCACATCTTGGTAAGTAACTGCAATCAGTTTTACGCAGAGAAACACTTCAACATATACAAAATGACATCTTTGAGAAGCAGACGCAAGCCATAAAACATTCAAGAACTATCTATCGCAAACTTTACCTTAATAGTGAACACGAAGGCATTTGTTTAAGAATCTGTTCAGCGACTGAAACATTTGCAGCAAGAATGAATTCCTCAACCATTTGGTTTGCTTCCCGAATCTGATACATGCCTGTGAAAATACAGTCACAGAGACGAATTAGTACATCTTTCAGAAGGATAGAGGTTGTCGTACTTCATTATTGTTACAGTGACAAAGACTATGAAACTATCATTCATATCCAGGCCCGGCTCACTAATATAGTGGGCCCTGTACAAATTTTATTTTTATGAGAATAAATAATGAAAATAGGGCCCTAAAATATTTTGGAAAAGGCCCTAAACTCTAACCCAAAAACTGAAAAAAAGTTGGACCTAGTGCAAATGCACCTTCAGCACTACCCAAGGGCCGGGCCTGTTCATATCCATGACACCATTTTTTTCTCAGCAAACATACCAATGTCAAGAGGATCATGGGTCTCAGTATCAATCTGAAATTTAACTTCAGCAGACCCAAGAGTTAAGGCTTCCATGTCGATACGTCTTTGCCTCATTATCTACAGGTTTCAAAAGCAAATAACAGGTAAAAATTGTGTTCTTTCTATAATTTCTGGAACGTATAACAACAAGTGAGAGGTGTGTTAAACCTTTGCCAAAGTATTCATGTTCCTTAGAACTGTAGCCACGGGGGTCTGTCAATCGCTGCAAATAATAACAATATTTAATAATCTTGTGCTGATAATGTAACAGAGGAAGTCTGGAAACCCTCTACACATCAAATTAATAGGCAATACAATTCATCGATACATTAGTAGAGATGTTCCTTTTCTTAAAAAAAAATCAATAACTTATTAACCAATTTTTGCTAACATTAATTCTTCCGTCAAATCACTAGAGAACATGAAATGATATAGTTTTACCGTAGGAACAAAGATATGTAAACAAACCACTGACCCTCTAACACTATGGTACACGAGAATTTACTTGTCATCCATCCAAGCCTGAGCTTCAACATAGGATAATGCTGCAGAAGACTTGATTATACTCTTTGTAAATCTTGTTGAGATAATTTCAGCTTCAGTGCTCATTTCCTAAATATATGAATATGATTAGGCTAACCTTTTACCAATTTGCTAGTATTTGTAACATAAACTTTTGGGCCTCAATTTAAAATAGATAAAGCATACCCAAATAACCGAGAATGCAAGCCTTTCCACATCAGATCTAAGCAAGCAAATATCTGCAAGCAAAACGATGTTTCTTGAGTGTATCGAAATTCTTCCAGCATAAATGGAGCGTATCCTGTAAGAAGATGATGTTACCTTTCAGTTAAAAGCTTCGGAAACATGTCAATACGGCGGTCAACAAGGTAGACTGATGTGCCTCTTTTGATGCCTCATCATCCAAAGGAGTACCAGGGTGTACAAAAATTTGTTACATGCACATGGTCTAGTATAAGCATCCAAACTGCACTTACGACACATGAAGAGAATCCAACGGAACTAGCCAAATATTCTAGAAGACACTGAAACTAAGAGACATAAAACAGATCACCTCAGAAGCACTTTTAGCACTAGATGATTTTGATAAACTCGAACAACAAAGAAAAACGGTGACAAGAGCCATTTCAAAGCTTTGGTTATATACACGACAAAGTGATTTATAACTCATGGACTCTTTGACATGCCCTAAATGAAAGCTCAGTCATATCCTTGCAACCTGTTTCCACCACAAACATGTTAATCTGCTAGTACACAACTAATTGCAGACTCTGAAAGACATTTATATCGGCAAACATCATCAAACGAGTTAGGCTTTAGGTACATAGCAAGAGGGTGCACACTAAATACAAGCAAATGTCGTAGGTCTTGCCTAACAGGACTGGAGACGTCTTCAGAAGACACATACCAGGGTAAGGGTGGCAAGCATGCCAGAACTTGAGATGATAATGGCGAGTAGTTTACATCGTTCTCTATCAAGACAACCTGCAACACCAATAAGAAAGAGTAACAAAGTTATTTCCCACCTATTTTCCTAGTTCCTACCAGAACAAAACCCAGTAATCTAATAAGATGCCGATTGGTCGTACATAATGGCCAGAAGGATAACGAGATTGACGGTCCCAAGAATCAACTGCCACTACTATCCTCATATCCAAAAGGTTCTCAAGCTGGGGAGTGTTAATGCGAATCTTGGGAATTCTGCGATCTTTAGAGACAAATAAAGCATGTGTCGTTCCACCACTTCCAGCAGGTAAGGACATTGGTTCAAGTGATCCACAAAAGCTGCATAAAAACATGTAACTTAGTAACCTTCACATATGTAGTCACCAGAAACATGCACATCTAAGGAGAATTCATATGATATGCATCCATGTGTCTGATACGTTTTAGGTATCAATTCTAATAAACAAAGTTCAGAGACTGTTCTTATTCAATGAAAAAGAGTGATTACTAAAGAACTCGAATTTAAGTTATAAGAACACGTTTCTTATTGCTTTAGAAAAATAACTCAAAAACTAAAGCTCTCAATCACACAACTCATAGCATAATGTCATTCCCCGACATTGTTTTATATAGAGACAATTCGTATATATCCTATTCCTAATGATAAACACAAAAGATATTATGATCCTTATCTCTTAAGATCATAAACTAATTAGGAATAGGTTACTTGCTCCTCAAGTTTTCTTCAAGCTTATCCCAACATTCTCCCCCTTAAGCTTGAACCCTTCTTCGCATACTTCGTGTACTCCAATTAGTCGCCTCATCTCTTTGAACTTCAGACGTCCAAGCGATTTTGTTAGTATATCAGCTCTTTGTTCGTTACCCGAAATGTGCTCGACTTCAATTTGCTCATTTTCAACACACTCCCGTATGAAATGAAACCTTCGATGAATGTGCTTACTTCGACCGTGAAATACAGGATTCTTTGTGAGTGCTATCGCAGATTTGTTATCCACCTTGATAGTAACTTTCTTGCTCGTTTCTCCAATAACTTCTTTCAAAAGTTCTTGAGGCCAAATAGCCTGTTTCGCAGCTTCTGTAGCTGCCATAAATTCAGCTTCACACGACGATAATGCAACTATCTCTTGCTTTTGCGAACACCAGGTCACAGGGCTCTCGTCGAGGTAGAAAACATGTCCTGTTGTCGACTTCCCATCATCAGTATCCACGTTATGTGAGCTATCACTATAACCTACCAGTACCAACTCTGTTGCCCGCGTGAAACGTAGACCAAGAGTTGTTGTTCCGCGTAGATATCTTAGAACCTGTTTTAAACCATAAAGAGCTTTCTTTAATCTATAAACTTTGTCTTCCTTTCCCTTTATTTCGAAACCTTCAGGTTGTGTGACATATACTTCCTCTTTTAGGTCCCCATGTAAGAATGCGGTTTTTACATCAAGATGATGTATTTCCCAACCGTACGATGCTGCAAGTCCTATGATCAATCGAATTGTTTCGATTCGAGCTACTGGCGCAAATACTTCGTCATAGTCAATACTGTGTCGTTGAACGTATCCCTTAGCCACAAGTCGAGCTTTATACTTGCTAATACTCCCATCTGCGTTCCTTTTAATTTTAAATATCCACTTCAAACGAATCGGTTTGAATCCTCTTGGCAGCTCGACAAGACTCCATGTTTTGTTCCTTTCTATTGACGTGATCTCGTCTACACAAGCATCGATCCATACCTTCAGCTTCTTGGCTTCGTTGTAGTCCCATGGCTCATTATTTATTACCATGAGTAATCTTTCACATTCAATGTCTGCTAACAAGACGTAGTCGTCTAGGTACGAGGGTTTGGTTCTTATCCGACTGATCGTCTTGTCTGTGATTGCTCTTCCTCCACGACATTTTCATCTTCCTTTTCTTCCTCATCAACTTCTTCTTCGTCACTGTCTACATTTTCTTCAATAGCTTGGTCATCACGTTGAACGCTATCCTTTAAAGGTTGTATCAGCACGTCAAATACCTCTGCATTGTCTTTCTTGTTTAGGTTCCAGTTCCATCGTTTCTCTTCGTCAAAACGAACATCTCGGCTTACTACGATTCTCTTGCTTGTTGGATCCAGCAAGCGATAAGCTTTTGTGCCCGGTTCCGTTCCTAAGTGAACTAGAACCCTTGATCGGTCATCAAGTTTCTTTCTTTCTGCCGCCTCTGTTCTTGCGTAACATACACATCCAAAAACTTTCAGATGTTCAACGTTTGGTTTTCTTCCTCGTAACGCCTCATACGGTGTCTTTCCGATCAGCGACCTTGTTGCAATCCGGTTAATAAGGTAAGTAGCATGCCTAACGGCCTCACCCCACAAGATATTTGGTACACCCATATGTTTCAATATACTTCTCGTCATCTCTAGTAATGTACGATTCCGACGTTCGACAACCCCATTTTGTTGTGGGGAGTAAGGGGCAGTCATGTGTCTATTGATACCATTCTTTTCACAATAAGTCATGAACTCCAATGACATGAATTCTCCACCTCTATCTGTCCTTAACGTTTTTACTTCAGATCTCGTTTCTTGTTCTGCAAGCTTCTTGAACGTTTTAAATTTCTCAAACGCTTCACTTTTATCTCTAAGTAACACTGTCGACATATAGCGAGTATAATCATCTATTAATACGAAAACATAACGCTTGTTTCCTGGTGTAGTCGGTGTAATAGGTCCGCATAAGTCTCCATGTATAAGTTCAAGTGAATGGCTTGCTCTGTATTCGGTTGAGTGTGGAAATGGTTGCCTTGTTTGTTTTCCAAGGTAACACGATACACATGTTTCTTGCTCGATGTTCAGCTGAGGTATGCCGACGACAAGTTCTTTGTTTATCATCATCTTCATCGTCTCAAGGTTGACATGTCCAAGTCGTGCATGCCACTTAGATGAACCACAAGGAACAGATGTTAATAAACACTTAATTGTGTCGGCTTGCAATATTACCTTATATAAACGGTTCATTGATCTCTTCGTGTCAACAATAAGATGACCTAACCGATCAAGCAGCATTAACCTGTCGTCTTTCATTCTTACTTCACACCCTGCTTCCGTAGCTTGACCTAAACTCACAATGTTACTCCTTAGACCAGGTATGTAGTAGACATTGCTTAGTACCTTCTTTTCACCTCCCTTTAAGATAAATCTTATTGAACCTTTTCCCTTTATATCAATTCGTGAGTCATCACCGAAACGGACCTTTCCAGTGATTTCTTCATTAAGGGAAAAGAAGAATGAACGATTTCCACTCATGTCATTGCTTGCTCCGTTGTCGAGATACCACAAGTTCTCCATGACTTGTTCTGCTTCAAACACACTTGGCTTTATCTTTTCCTCGTTTAAGTAGACTATCTCGTGCATCATCAACTCATCAGCCTCTTGAGTGTTATCTTCTTTCTTCTCAACCGTTTCCTGCAACTTTAACAATCTATCGGGACAATCTGCTGCATAGTGTCCGAGTTTGTCGCAACGGAAGCATGTGATATGAGATGTATCACGTTCTTGACCATGTTTATATGCTTCTCTCTGTGCATAGTATCCTCCGTTACGACCTCGACCTCTTCCTCTCCAATTATTTCGTCCACCACGTCCGCGACCTCTGTTTCCTCCATAGTTATCTCGTTGTGATTCAAGGTTTGTGTACATAAGTTTTTCTTGATCATCATGATGTTCTTCTTCTTCTTCACATATTCTTTCTTTGTATGCTTTTAATCTTCCCACAATATCCTCGAAACTTGTTGTATTTAGGTCCAAGACTTGCTCGAGAGAGGCGACAATGTGTATGTATTTCTTTCTTGGCAAGCTTTTCAGGATATTTTTCACCAACTTCGATTCCTCAATAATCTCCCCTAGAGAAGCAGATTTTGAAGAAATTTCTGAAAGTTTCCCAACGAAAGTGTCTATGGTATCTGCTTCCTTCATCTTAAGTCGATCAAATTCTGCCATTAGGGTTTGCAGTCGTGCTTCTCGTACCCTCTCAGCTCCAACGTGTCTCGCTTTAATTGCATCCCATACCGATTTGGCTGTATCAAGATCGCCTACTTGCAGAGTTAGTGCCTCAGGTATAGACTGGAACAACAAGGCGATGGCCATATTGTTCTTGTCTTCGTGTTTAGTTCCGGGATCAATAGTTTCCCATACTTTATTAATTTTGAGAGCAATCTTCATCCTCATGGCCCAAACAGTATAATTTGAGCTGTTCAGCATTGGGAATTTTATCGAGGAGGGTCTTGCATCTTTCGAGTTTGTTTCTGGTTCGTCTTTAATGTCCACCATTGTTTCGTTGTCGTCTTCGTAGTATCCTTCTCAAGTTCTGCGATGTTCTGCGATTTTTTTTTGGGTGAATGCAAAGCTCTGATACCAAATAAAGAACTCGAATTTAAGTTATAAGAACACGTTTCTTATTGCTTTAGAAAAATAACTCAAAAACTAAAGCTCTCAATCACACAACTAATAGCATAATGTCATTCCCCGACATTGCTTTATATAGAGACAATTCGTATATATCCTATTCCTAATGATAAACACAAAAGATATTATGATCCTTATCTCTTAAGATCATAAACTAATTAGGAATAGGTTACTTGCTCCTCAAGTTTTCTTCAAGCTTATCCCAACAATTACAAGAGAAACAGATAACAAATCCCTCTCTCTATCATCTCTCTACACTCTCTCTTCTTAGATAATACTCTGGTACTCGATAATCCTTTTCCCCCAACCCTCTCACGTGATTATAAAGCTCAAGATTAACTAAACCTTAGTTACTTTTAGAGTAACCTCACTTAACTAAGGTTACTTAGCTAAGGTTACTTGCCACCTGTAGTCAGTATCCTTATCCATTTAAACCTTCAAATTCATCGCTTGTATCATTAATCCCCCCTTTGAAATTCACCTTGTCCTCAAGGTGATGATCTTTACTTTGCTTCAGAAGAAATGAAACAGTTTCCACAGAGAATCCTATGAGGTTCGATTGCTCAGTGTCGTCCATTTTGCCTGTGGTTCTTGTTAGAACATACTCAGCTTGACCTTTACTGCTCTCAGTTGCAGAGAAGAGTTGCAGAACTGCAAAGGCAATCAGCTTCATATTCCCTTTTGCAAATGGTGATGTCTGAACTCTCATGCTTTCCTCCTATAGAGCTCCATATACTTTTATGAACTCGTCTACTTCTTTATACATAGCTTTCCATGATGTTATGCCACAAGTTACTGTTCTATAACAACTAGGATGCTCCTGTACAGTTGCCCTGAGCTCCAAACTCTGCTTCTTTCTGTCAACTTCTTTGTTTTTCATAGTTCCCATCTTTACCTTTGCGACGTCCAACTCCCGGGGAAAGAACGCTCTAATCACCATCTAGTTTTGTGACATGAGCCCTTCATGCATGTTTATACCTCCTGTTTCGACTGCACCACACTCATTTCTAGAAATTAACTCCACGATCTTGCTTTCAGACTTGCACATCAAGATTAGACAGAAGTTCTTAAACATCTTTCTCTTCTTTGAAACCTCTTGATATCTTGCATAATTCATGGTTTTAAACTTGCATTTTGTGTATAATTTGATCATTTGCACTAGTGTTTAGGTTCATATAGGTTGCATTGCATTGCATTTGCATATTTTCAGGTTTAGAATGTGCAAGTGAAGTTTTGGAGCCAAAAGAGTCATGAAATGTTCAAAATGATGAAGAATGGGGTGCTGACGAGATCGGGCAGTGTAACACCGCGGACAAGGCCGCGGCAAACGGAGGCCACAGTGAGAAGACTAATACCGCGGGCATGGAGCCGCGGCAAAAGGTGGTCGCGGCGAGAGGAAGAATACTGCGGGCATGTGGCCGTGGGTGAAGACTAGTCGCAGTGGTTGGGCGATGATTTGGGCAGAGAACTGCCGCGGGTGACGCCGCGGCATATGAAGGCCGCGGCATATGAAGGCCGCGGCCAGAAGAAGAACTGCTGCGGGCGTCACCGCGGCAAAAGAAGGGCGCGACCATTCGTTTTTAATAATTTGATTTCGGTTTATTCTGGTTTAATCCTAGTTTGTGGTTGAACCAGCACGAGTTTTAGCTTCATACTAATACTTCTAAGACCTAGTTTGAAGATCTTATCTTGTTTTCTATTAAAACACAAGACTATTTTGGTGAAAGTTGGAGACTTTAATCTATTCTCATCTTGTTACTTGTGTATTAGGAGTGGATTTTGCTTCCTAATCATGCTTAACATTGAACCAACCATGGTTTGGGTTTCATGAACATTAGTGAGTAGAATCCTATTGGATCTATGGGTTAGGATGATTAGGATGGTTAAGTGAAGAGTTAAGGTGTTTGGTAGTAGATTTACATGTTTCTTTGCTATTTGAGTGTTCTTAATGTTAGATTAGTCTTGATCACACTAAGCTAGATCTATAGACATTTTGTGCACCACGAGTGTTTGATAAAATGTCTGAACCAACTTGAATATGCTCTAGCTGGATTAGCCAAAGAGATTTGATGCTAGGATTTCTAGATAGTTAATAGACTTGTTCATAATGCTTGCTTGAATGAGTTAAACCAATGAGAATTGATGTTTAGCTCATGATTGCAAAAGGGTCTTTGTCTTGAGAAAGAATTGATCTTTAATGGTGATGTAGACTTAGGGAAACTATTGATTGATAAGCTTGCCACCTTAACTTGAATCTTAACCATTTGAACTCAATATCCTAACCCCATGGATCCTATCTTTTAGATTGAATCAAGTTTTTAGTTATTGCTTGTTTGTTCTTATTACTAGAAACTATTCACTTATCTAAATCTTGATTGCACTTAGATTAGGTATACACTTGTATTCTCATTGCATCATGGTCACTTAGGATTGGATTGACACTCATCTATACTACTTTGATCTAGGATTCACAAAAGTTCTTATCAAATTTGGCGCCGTTGCCAGTTCTAAGTTGATTTTGACAGTGGGATTTAGTCATTGCTGGAGACTAAGTCTTGTTTTCTTTTATTTGATTACTGACACTCTTTCTTCATTTCTCTTTGTATCATCAGGTGTATGAACTTGAGGAGTAGAGGACCAACAAACCTTGTTCCAAGAGTAGATAACATCAGAGCTTTAGAGAGAGAGTTAACAAGAAAGCAAAGAGAAGAGAGAGTGGTTCACTTTGACAGATTGGGGTCAGACATGGAAGAAGAACATCATAACCCTCATCATGAAGATCTCTATGGAGCTGACAACCATGGAAAACAACCTCAGGGAGTTCCTCAAAGGAGAGCTCAAGATGGAAATGGCCAAGGAGCTGCAAACCTTAGGCCACAACACCCTCCACGCCAAGCTAGGGCGATTGGCACTTATGATCAGCCTAACATACATGGGAGTAGGGCAGGCATTCGAGCACCAGCTATGGAGAACAACAACTTTGAGATCAAATCCAGTTTGATCAACATGATCCAAGGTAACAAGTACCATGGTCTCCCTTCGAAGGATCCCCTAGATCATCTCGATAACTTTGACAAGTTGTGTGGAACAACCAAGATCAATGGTGTTTCAGAGGATGCTTTCAAACTGAGATTGTTTTCCTTCTCCTTGGGAGACAAAGCACACTTATGAGAGAAGAGTCTACCAAGGGATTCTGTTGAAACATGGGAGGAATGCAAAAAGGTTTTTCTCAACAAGTTCTTCTCCACTTCAAGAACGGCTAAGTTGAGAAATGAGATATCAGGTTTTCACCAAAAGAATCTAGAGAGTTTTGTTAAGGCATGGGAGAGGTTCAAGAGCTACTTAACACAGTGACCTCACCATGGTTTCACTCATGAGAGTCTACTAAGCACTTTTTACAGAGGAGCTTTGCCTAAGTTTCGAAGTATGTTAGACACAGCCAGCAATGGTTTTTTCTTGGGAAGAACAGCTCACGATGGCATGGAACTTATTGAGAATATGACACAAATTGACTTTGTGTACAATGATGAATGTGATAGGCAAAACCGAGGTGGAGATGGTGAGGACTCCCACACAAGGAAGGAGCTGAAGTCTCTTCAGGACAAGTTAGACATGCTCCTCTAAGATAGAGCAAACCAAGAGAAGGTGAACTTTGTTGGCAAGCAGGGTCAAGAAGAAGCTTTGAAGGTTAATGAGGTTGAGGGTTTGGAAGGACAACAAGAGCTGCATAAAAACATGTAACTTAGTAACCTTCACATATGTAGTCACCAGAAACATGCACATCTAAGGAGAATTCATATGATATGCATCCATGTGTCTGATACGTTTTAGGTATCAATTCTAATAAACAAAGTTCAGAAACTGTTCTTATTCAATGAAAAAGAGTGATTACAAGAGAAACAGATAACAAATCCCTCTCTCTATCATCTCTCTACACTCTCTCTTCTTAGATAATACTCTGGTACTCGATGATCCTTTTCCCCCAACCCTCTCACGTGATTATAAAGCTCAAGATTAACTAAACCTTAGTTACTTTTAGAGTAACCTCACTTAACTAAGGTTACTTAGCTAAGGTTACTTGCCACCTGTAGTCAATATCCAGGGATGTTAAAATGGTAAAATCCACCCCATTTAAACCCACCCCATTTAGAACCCATCCCATTTAGACTCCAAACCCATTTAGTTTAAGGTCTATTAGGGCTACCCATTTAGACCCACAAATTTTACCTTGACCCTTTAAGACTCATTTAAACCCATTTAACTTTTTTTTATATCTCTTGTTTTAATTATATTATAAAACGTTTTATGGTATAAAATTTTATATTTTAAATAAACTGTAATTTTAATATAAACACTACTTAATTTTATGAAAAAGTTATCAATAAAAATCATTTGAAAATCAGTATAAAAATAAAATAAAATCTTCAATTCTAAATGTTAAACAAGTTCAATAACAACAAAAGCAACAAATTTTGTTCTCATTATGTTTTCCAAACATAACAAATGAAAGTCTAAAACATGGTTCATGGTGGTACACTTGAACCTTCTGATCTTGAGCTTCCAACTCCAGAAACACTTGTACTCTTCCTAGCATCATCTTCTTTGCACATATCATCAACATCTTCTATGGTACCTACTATTCATTATGTGAATAAGGCTAAAGACATGATTATACAATAGTTTTAATAAATATGAATTTTACCTTCATAATCTGCAAATCCTCGCAACCAATTACGAGTACAAAGCAAAGCTTGAACATTCTTGGGAAGCGGTTTCTGTAGGGAGTCAATACTCGAGCTCCAATGCTAAAAGCTGATTCTGATGCAACTGTAGTGATTGGGATGCTAAGTATATCACGAGCCATAGTAGCTAAATCACCAAATCTAAGTTGGTTCTCTCTCCAATAGCCTAAAACATCCAGATCAGGAAAAGACTTTCTATCTAGTCTTATCTCATCCAAATACACATCTAAATGTGTTTTTGTGTTTCTCATAACTTAGAAGTCTTCAGAATTACCATGTCTTTTCTTAGACCACAACATTCCCTCAATGATCTGGTATTTCCCCACTTCCAACTCTCCTGACTTCAACTGAGATATCATCCTTCGAATTCCCTCATCCTCTGCTATTTCTTTGTAAAGATCCTCCTACTGCAAGGCTTGTGGCATTGTCAATGACATGATCAAAGATGTCATAGTCATACTATGAGACAACCCATCCGCCGCCTTATTCTCACATCCGGGTTTGTATAAGATTAAAAAATCAAACCCCAACAATCTCGTTAACCACCTTTGATACTCCATATTCACCTTCTTCTGTTCCAGCAAGTATTTAATGCTTCTTTGATCAGTATGGAATGTAAGCTGGCGGCCAAGCAAATAGTGCTTCCACTTCCTCACAGCCATGACAACTGCCATCAATTCACGCTCATAGGCTGGCTTCAATTGTTCTCTTGATGTCAGAGCATGACTAAAGAAAGCAATAGGATGACCATCCTGCATTAGCACCGCTCCTAAACCCACTCCCGAAGCATCAGATTCAACAACAAACCTCTTGTTGAAATCCAGAAGTGTTAAGACAGGTGCACACATCATTGCCTTCTTCAACCTAACAAACCATGTCTGAGCCTCCACACTCCACACAAACTGGTCAGTCTTCAGTCATGAAGTCAAGGGTTTAGCCAAGATCCCATAACTCTTCACGAACCTCCGGTAATACCCTGTGAGGCCAAGGAACCCTCGTAGCTGTTTAACTGACTTAGGAGTCGGCCATTTAAGCATTGCGTCTGTCTTGGAAGCATCCGTAGCCACTCTTCTCTCAGAAATTATGTGACCGAGGTATTCAACTTGAGACACGCCAAATGAACACTTTTATTTATTTGCAAATACCGTCTGATCCTTTAACACTTGTAAAACACAACGTAGATGAGCTTCATGATCATCCAAGGTCCTTCTGTAGACTAATATGTCATCAAAAAAGACTAGCACAAACTCCCTTAAGAAAGGCTTGAATATCTTGTTCATAAGTGCTTGAAAGGTGGCTGGTGCATTCGTTAAGCCAAATGGCATAACCAGAAACTCATAATGCCCTTCCACTGTCCTAGAAGCTGACTTCTTAATGTCTTCTTCCACCATTCGTATCTGGTGATAGCCAGATCTCAGGTCCAATTTCGAAAACACTGCAGCTCCATGTAACTCATCTAGCAGCTGATCAATAACTGGGATGGGATATTTTTCAGGAACTGTTGCTTTATTCAACGCTCTATAATCTACACAGAACCTGACACTGCCATCCTTCTTTTTAACAAACAATACCAGACTAGAAAAAAGACTAACACTCGGTCGAATAATGCCTGATTCCAACATTTCCTTAACCATCGATTCCACTACTACCTTCCTTGCATGAGGGTATCAGTAAGGATTTACTGAGATTGCTGTAACACCAGACACCAGTGTGATCACATGCTCTTGACCACGATAAGAAGGTAAGCCGCATGGTAAAGCAAAAACTTCAGTAAATTGATCCAATAAACCCAACAATGATGTCTCACCTGCGTCACTCCCACCCAGAGCTCACTCCCAGAGAATTCAGTACAGCTCCCATCTTCTTCTGATCCACTAAAAACACCGTTGATAAGGTTTTCATAGACAGTTTACTGCAGTGTAAACTCATGTCCCCAAACAAGGTAAATCTCTTCCCCTTGTACATAAAAGAGAGTTCTTGTAATTTCCAGTCCACTTCACATCTTCCCAATGTCTCAAGCCATTGCACGCCAAGTATCACATCCACACTCCCTAGCTCCAATGCAATGAAATCAGAGATAAATTCCGTCTCATTCAAGAAGAAGGAAACAGTGTGACAGACTCCCATTGCATTCACCATCACACCATTGCCTAACAGTACATCCAAACTGCTTCCTGTGAGAATGGCTTAATTGCGGAAGTAATACAAAGAAGAATAAACTAGTTAGACAGATGATCAAACATAGAAGGAGTT